>CAJVPY010001148.1:0-20795 GCA_910591965.1 Dentiscutata erythropus | reverse complement strand
TTAATTTGGGATTCATTATCAGAACTTGCACCAACTACATGGTGGAAAGGAAACTATAATTCTGTTGCACATGATTTATGTCAAGTAGCAATTCGAGTTTTAAATATTCCTACATCTTCAGCTGCCTCTGAACGAAATTGGTCTGCATTTGCGACTATCCATGACAAAAAAAGAAATAGACTTACTCCGGAACATGTTTTGAAACTAGTATATATTTATTCTAATTATCGCCTATATTTATCGAAAATTGGTCAACAGAAACAGCAAAACTTTGAATTATTAAATTTTCAAGAAACAGTCAATAATGATAATGAAAATTATAAAATTATCGAACAAGATAATGAAGATATTCAAGAATTTGATGAACACGATGAATTATTAAATTTACATGAAAGTGATGACGAATTAATAGATTTGGATGAAAGCGAAGATGAAAATAATGAATAAGGTAAAATTAAAAATTAATTTCTATATCGAAGTTAATTTAAATATTTTGGATATTTATTTATAATATATTTTGCTATATTCGTTCTCTAATATTAGAATTATTACCTAAGTCTTGTAATTCTTTGAGTTTCTTATTCCCAAAGCTTGTTTTATAAACATAGGCCGAAATATGAATATTTGATAAGAATTTTGCAAAATTTAATAGATCGAGGATATAATAATTTTTGCGAATTTGTTATATAACTTTTCTTTTCAAGCATTTAAAAAAAAAATACCATAACTATTTGAAATTATTATTGTAATGACTATTTCTCCGATTATATTAATGCTATAGCAAATATTTAAAAAATATATTATTTCGCTTCTTAAAACCAATATATTTTGAAGATAAAATATAAAAATTTAATTAGCTATGGTATAGTAATAAGGTCTTATGCTTTTCACTACGAATTTTAATATTTTAAAAAAAGTTTTTTATATGACCTCACATAACATCGCGCAAAATCGCGCAATGTGATCTCGCGTGAGGTTGTGAATAAATGCTAGTTTGACCTCGCGCGAGGTACATCTCTAATCTAAACATATTAAATGTGTATGGTATAAGGTAAAGAGCAAGTAGGAATAAAGTAACGAGTTGGTTTTTTACTAACGCTACGTAAATCGAAATTTACTAAATAGAGTTAAGATACTACGTATTTTTTTTTTACTTTACTCAAATTTTGGTGTAATATGAACGACATTCATTTTACGTTTTATTCCTAAAGTCTAATTCTATCTTTAAATTTTGAAATAATCTTATGATGCGAATCATTTAAAGACCTCCAAATTTGCCACGTTCCAGATTTCGCAAAAACAGTACTTTACACTATAACAGATAATTTTTATCTACGTACTTATAAGAATCGTTCGTCGAGTATATAGTAGAGAATTTTTCATACAGTATTATTCTGCTATTTGATTGGTTCAAATAGCCACAATTAATAATATTTGATGATTCGCTCCATAGCACCATAGTGAATTTTATCTCTTACTAATGATTTTCAATTAATACTGTATAAGCTAAAAGGTTTGTTTATTAGTAAATATACACAGTACTGTATCAATGAATCTAAATATAGCTCACTTTAAGCAGTAGGTTGGAACAAATAATTTGCGGCTATTTTACACTAATGCTAATCTAATCCCAAAAATTATTATAAAGTTGTATTTGTAGCAAAGATAAAAAAGGGTAATAAACAATTTTTTTAAATAGCTTATTACTTGGCAACCAGCAAAAAAAAGGCAATTTCATAGACTTAATGACTTTACGCCACAAATTTAGTCACGTGTCTAAACTTGGCGTTGGGCAATCATCATACGATAATATTAACGCTATCGCTATTGACAAAAAATATCATTGATATCACAATAAATGCGTAGGAAGATCACTCTCACAGCCTTAAAATAGTGCAAAGCAAAAACATCGATCATTAACTCAATATTTGCAGCAATTGATCGGAATCACAGCCGCAATCTCGATTAACGAGAATTACCGTGGGCAAAGCATGTGGCAAAGTTTTTTAATCAAAAGCGGATGTTATCGATTATAGTACTTAAAGCAATTTATTAAAGTAATAAATAAATAAACTCGAAAGAAATTTCCTGAATTAGGTAAACCCAGGGGCGCAATTTACGCAATACGGGCATTCGTATTTATATTTCTAATTTCGTGATTTCTTTAATTAAACTTGTCTGAATTCTTGATTTCGTAAAACTCCGACATATACATCAAGAAGGGTAACCATCTATTAATACTTGCTAATTAATCAAGTTATGCATGATAGATACCTTTTTTGATGTATAATTTATATGGAACTTTCAGGGGCTTTCAGTAAATTATATTGTAAATTTTCTATTTTTATTACTATATTGTATATCGGATATTGTATGATTTAGACAAAAAAATTAACGTAATTGTGATATATTGTAAGAATTCATCATATTTTATCAGCCTACACGAAATCAATTCTTGCAAAATATGTACGAGTTACGGCTTGTTTTATCATGTCATCCAATGTGTAACGCATACCAATTCCAATATAAAACATATTCAGTTTTTTCAATCCTTCACAGCCTCCGGGGATCGATCTAAAGCGGATTTTTTTTTGAAAAAATTTATAAACATCGTTCATACTGAAATAAATTACTTTTTACTTTTTACACGAAAAAAGAAAACCGCACCTATATAAAGAAGAGTTAAATAATTATAATTTTAATTATAATTATAGAAAAAAATTGCAAGCTCTTTGAATTAATAAATTTCATACCTTCTTTTTACGGATTCAAATGTCGAATTTTCAAGGTGGGTATCCTCCAGAAGGAGGATATCCTCCTGAACAACAATATAGTGGTTATCCACCACAAGGTTACCAACCATATCAAACTGAAGGAGATTCTCAACCCTTAATTACTCCTCAAGGCGTATCTTTTGCTGAGCCTGATAGATCTTCACGTCATTTTGGTAGAGCTCCAGCGCGTCAACCACGTCGTTACAAAACTACAAAACGTGTAGAATTATATCAAGGGAATTTAGTATTAGATTGTCCTGTACCTACTGAATTATTGAGAAAAGTTCCAAAAAGAGAAGATAGAGAGTTCACACATATGAGATACACTGCTTGCACGTGTAAACCAGATGACTTTAAGAAAGAAAGATATACACTTCGTCAGCTACTTTATGATCCTCCAAGGCAAACTGAATTATTTATAGTGTTGACTATGTATAATGTAAGTGTTATTTTAATTAATTTATATCTTAATATATATACTATTCGGATATCAATAAAATTCCGTGATGTACTGTTACATCGTGATCTACATATATAACCCAATATATATATATATATGTATATGGACCAAAATGTTATTACCTCATATATAAAATTGGTCCGGGTTCACCCATATATATACTCAGGGTTTCACATATTTTAATTTTATTTCAAAATGCTATAACAACATAGTACTTTCTATCAATTTTATTTATTTATTTATTTTTAATTTAAACAGGAAGATGAAGTTCTTTTTGCCCGTACTTTTCATAGTGTTGTGAAAAATATTACTCATCTTTGCAGTCGTGATCGTTCTCGTGTTTGGGGTGAAAATGGATGGAAAAAAGTTGTTGTATGCGTTGTATCCGACGGTCGTTTAAAAATTAATCAACGTACTTTAGCTTATTTGGCTGCTATTGGTGTTTATCAAGATGGTGTAGCAAAAAATACTGTTGGAAACAGGGAAGTTACTGCTCATATTTATGAGTATACTACTCAACTCTCAATTGATGCTGATATGAAATTTAAAGGTGAAAAGGGTGAAATCGTTCCTGTTCAAGTCCTATTTTGTCTTAAAGAAAAGAATGCTAAAAAGATTAATTCTCATCGTTGGTTCTTTAACGCATTTGGTGCTTTAATTAATCCAACTGTGTGTATTCTTCTTGATGTTGGTACTAAACCTGGTGGTACTTCTCTCTATCATTTATGGAAAGCTTTTGATCTCAATTCTAATATTGCTGGCGCATGTGGAGAAATCGTTGCTATGAAAGGAACTGCTGGTGTAAATCTCTTAAATCCTATTGTTGCCGCTCAAAACTTTGAATATAAAATATCCAATATTTTGGATAAACCTCTTGAATCCGTATTTGGTTATATTACTGTATTACCCGGTGCTTTCTCCGCTTATCGTTATATCGCTCTTCAAAATGATCAAAATGGAAATGGCCCTTTGGCTTCTTATTTTTTGGGTGAAGCAGCTCATGGTGCTGATGCTGATATCTTTACCGCTAATATGTATCTCGCTGAAGATCGTATTCTCTGTTTCGAATTGGTAGCAAAACGTAATTGTTCTTGGTTATTACATTATGTTAAATCTGCATATGCAGAAACTGATGTACCTGATCAAGTACCTGAATTAATTTCTCAAAGACGACGTTGGTTAAATGGTTCCTTCTTTGCTGGTGTTTATGCTATTTGTCATACTTTTGCTATTTGGAGAAGTGATCATACTATGATTCGCAAAATCTTTTTACACGTTGAAATGGCTTATCAAGCATATAACCTTTTCTTCTCATGGTTTGCCTTGGTAAGAAATGCTCGTGTCACATTTATATATATATATATATAATTATTTATTTTACGTAATTAATACATTTCTTTTGCTTTAGGGTAATTTCTATTTGACATTTTACATTTTGGGCAATTCTTTAACCGATCCTCTGGTTATTGAGGGCCTTTGGAGTAAATCTGTGGGTGACATAATCTTCCAGATTCTACGTTACATTTATCTGGCATTACTTATGATCCAATTCGTTTTAGCCATGGGAAATAGACCTCAAGGGTAAATTTCAATAATAATAAAATTTTTTGATCATTCATTCGTTATTCAGTAATTCAGTAATTCAATAACAGTACTGACTTATATACTTTATAGTACTCGATGGGCTTACGTTAGTTCGATAACATTCTTTTCCGGCCTTATGTTATATATGTTGTTCGCGACAGGTTGGCTTACATATAAAGGGGTTAAATTCCAATTAGAAGAATTACGTAACACAAGTAGTCTTACTGGTGCCAACATGTCTACCGCTGGCGCCGTTTTGGCTGACTCTACTTTTAAAAATATTATCCTTTCTGTGATTACCACATATGGATTATATTTCTTTGCAAGTTTCTTATTCTTTGAACCATGGCATATGTTCACTAGTTTAGGACAATATTTGCTGCTGGTACCATTTTATATAAATATCTTGAACGTTTATGCGTTTTGTAACGTTCATGACGTCAGGTAAAAAAAAAAATTGATCTCATTTTAATTTTTTAATCATTAAAACTATTGCGTTTTCTTACATAAGCATTATTATTTTTCATAATGCAGTTGGGGTACAAAGGGTGATACTGGAACAAAAAAAGACTTGGGAACTGTTGCTGCGCCTGGAAAAGGTGGTGAGGTTGAAGTTGAAGCACCTGTTGATCAGAAGGATATTAATGCTGCGTATGATGAAGCTGTTAATGAATTATCACGACATGTTGAAGAACAAGTAAAGAAGCGTTCAGCACAAGAAAAACAAGATGATTATTATAAAGCATTCCGTACAGAAGTAGTGCTTGCTTGGACCATTAGTAATTGTGCATTAGTAGCTGCTATTACAAATTCCAGTACAACTTTAAATGCAATGTTGCCTCAAGATAAAAGAAGTAATGATTATATGGCTTTCATTCTTTGGTCTGTAACTGGATTGGCTTTTTTCAGATTTATGGGTTGTTGCACGTATTTACTTTTCAGGTTGTTTACTGGTTAGTTTTATGACAGATAATATTGATTTTCTTTTTTATCGGAGGATTGTAATATTTTTCAGCGATATATATATATATATTTAAAGATTGTACTGTAATATCTTACGGTGTAATGTAAAGTTAAATCAAATAATGACATTATAAATATTAACTATGTATGATATTATTTTTTAAAGAAAAAAAACAAGTATTTATTAATTCCTGAACTTTTTAGATAACTTTTTTTTTTGTACATACACGTGTTGATAAATTACACAAAAATTCTTTAACGTTAAAAGTCAATCGGCAACACGAATTCACACTCTTGTGCCTATAAATCATTTTAACATTTGAACTTGCTTTCATTTGAATTCATCAAAGGTCAAAAGAAAATCTATCTACAAACATCAAACCAAACATCAAAAAAGAAAAGATAAAATAATCCTCCAAAAAGAACCTCAAAATTTTTTTTTTTGTTTTTTTTTTGTTTTTTGTTTTTTTTTGGGTTTTTCTTTTTTCGCTTTTTTTTTTTTCTTTTTTTTTAAAAAAAATTTTTAATACAATAGCAAAACCATTTTGATGACAAATAAAGCTATTTACAAATGATTGATGACATCAAAACTAAAAAAAATTTAGCGCAAAGAAAAAGTCCGTTAAACAAAAATATAGTCCATTTGTGATACAGGAAAAAAGGTAAAGGGTGAAAAGAATTTCATATAATATACATAATGTATGTAAAAGTGCAAATATGTAAAAAGGAAAAAAAAAAGAAAAAGAAATGCGTAATTTACACGATAAAATGAGTTGCTAACAAAAGTTTGTAATGTTATTTAATGCTTCTAGTCCGTATATGAATTGATGCATATCCATATACATTAAAACACAAAAAGCGTTGTCTACATGTATATGTTGCTCATTTCAATGACTTTGTATATCTTGTTATTATACATACATGCATACATATATACATACATACAAACATACATACAATAACTGTTTATAGCGAATCCAGTTAAGGTTAATAGTCAGAATTGAGCTTTGGAATCAAAAACACCCACAAAAAAAAAAAAAAAAAAAAAAGAACTTTTATCACTGCCAATTCCTTTCTAAAGTTACACCACCAGCTGCGACCTCATTTGCAACTTTCTTTGCAAGAACCATTCGTATATTTTCAAACCCTTCAATATCCCCACCTCCAAGTGTTATAGTATTGCCAATACTACTCCGTTTCCCAGAAATATTTGTTGCAGTAGCGCTTGAACCCATGCTATTTGCAGATGAAGCACTTGAACTGCGTTGCATCAGAGTTGTTGGTTTTGGAAGTAACGGGGGAGGTGCAGAAGAACGTGGTTCTTCTAATGACCTACGTGATGTAATAGATTTAGAATTGACTGAGGATGTACGCCCATGTGCTTTTATAAAAGCTGTGGCATGATTCTTTTGATTCAATTCTCCACTGGATGAACTTCTGGAATGAGAAGATGATCTTATCATAGCGGTAGGACTCTTTAATGAATCACCGCTTTCATGCCCTCCAAACATAACCCTCATGGCACGCCAACTTGCTCTTTTATTGCTAGTTTGTTCAGATTGGGATCTAACAATTTCTTCGGAGCAATCATCATATAAAGAATCAATATCTGCATCCCCGTTTTTGTTCTTTTCCTCTTTTTCCTTTTCGTCTCGTGTTTTATCCAAACTACTTCGAGAACCAAATAAGAAGCTTCCAACTTTCTCAGTGATGTTTCTTTTTTCCTTTATACTACCACTTTCTTTGTCTGAAATGGGCCCAGCCCTATCTGATTTTGTAGTAGTTGATGCAATCGAAACTGTATCCACTACTTCTTCGCTATGCGGTCGTGATTCACCACTACCACTGGTTGAACTCGTCCTCCCTACACCACTGCTCGTGTTAGTGCTTGTGCTTGTACCACTCCCACCACCAGTACTTCCGGTACTTCCACGTTGAGCACCATTGGTATTCGAAACTGTGCCACTTGGAGTTCCACTCCATGATGTGGTAGTCGGTGCTCGACTATTGTTACTATAAGAATTTTTATGAGGTTCACGTAGGGAACTTAATTCATCAACACTCTTTTGCGGAATCCAGACGCGCGTCAATAAATAATGCGTTATCAATTGTTGCTTTTCTTCAATCAATTCATCATCATCATCATTTCTATGGTAATATTTATTTGCACCAGTTCTATGCAAAGCAGCACTTATACTTGAAGTGCGAAAATGATGTTTTGTCGAAGCTTTTATATAAGAAGAAGGAGGAGAAGAATAATATTTTGGACCGTTTTGATAACGATGCATAGTTTGTAACATTTCTTGAACACGGGAATCATCATGTATCCCCGTGGGAGAAGACACCGAACGAGACGCAACAGGAGATTGAACGTTATTAGACAATGGAATGGAAGAAGAATTTGAAGAACATTTTATAGCGGCAAGAAGGTAAGTAGCATCCATAATAAAAGTACCTAAAAATGGTATAGTCGGTTTTCTCAAGAATCCATCACGTTGTATCGTTTCTCGATATTTACCATAATTCCTTGCTTCACTCATCATTTCATTAAGAGCTTCCAATTTAACCATACTCTTTTTTGGAATACAAGCCCAAGTTCTTTTTAGTCTTTTAATAGGGGTAGTACCTAACGCGGACAAAACCGCTTTTAAAGTCTGAAAATTATACAGTTCATTCAATTTTCCAGCTACTTTAACCCAATGATTTATTATTTGAGCACGTAAAGAAGCTTCTGATGGTAATAAAATAGAACGTTCTATAATACGAGTCAAATAATTGAAAAAGTCAGTTGAAGCAGTAATTTTTGGATCCGGATTTTTAGCAGAATGAGAAAGTAATGCATATGGGTCAATTTCCAAAAAGATAGCGGATTCTATAAGAGTTAATTGATAAGCTATCAAATGAGGGGCAAACTCCAAGATATCTGGATCGGAAGCCGCTTTATACACAAGTTTACGAGATCTCGTTATTGATTGTTTAAAACTGGCCACTGTTGAACTGTACTTTCCGATAGCTTCCTTGATTTCTTCATCCGACAATTCAGATCCTTGTCGATCTTTATCATCAGTATGACCCTCTTCCCTCATTTTCGTTATCGCACGATACTCTGCTAATTTTGATTCCAAAGTCTGTATTTTTTGTTCCAATTGAGCATGTTGAGTTAATAAAGGAGAAGAAGGAATATCTGGGACATGATCCACATATTGAGAAGAAGAAGGAGAACTTGGAGTATTATCTTCAATAAGAGTTGTAGCCGTCACCAAGTTATTTGGATCTACAGCACCTTCCGGTATAACATTGATCATTTTTGGACGTTCAAATAAATTTGGTAATGTTGATGGAACAGATAATGAACCGTAAAAAGACGCAGGAGTAGCAGGTGAAGTCAAATGAGAAGAATAAGGACTCTCTTCATCTGTAGGAGAGTCAGTTATCGAACCATTTATTGTTGATCTTCTCTTTGAAGCAGAAGCAGCAACACTGGGGGACGAAGATCTTCTCCGATGCAACGTATGAGAAGAGTTTAAAGATGGGTCAGATCTACGATGAAAAGATCCTATAAAAAAATAAATTAGATAAGAATTTTAAGATCTAAACATAACATTATTTCACATGATACACATGGTGATATTCATTACCACGTCCACGTATATAACTGTCATCTTCATCATCGGAGTCCGAACTGTCGTCATCACAAACAGCATGTGTATCGTTACTATCAGCCGAAACTTCAATATCACCAGAATGCCTTTTCATACTTGGTCTACGAACAGGCTTCGGAGGTAGAGGTGGTTTCGTAATCGGAGAAGTTGGTTGATCGCTTTTTGGTGAGTTTTGAGATGACCCGCCATCGCTCAACCTTGCAGACCTGCGAGTTGGTTTTGGAGGTATTGGAGGTGCTTTATTTTGTGGATCAAGAGGATGTTCTGCTTGTTGTGGTGTAGGAGGATATATGGCTATGTTAAGATTTGGATTTTTTCTTGATGATGTAGGAACAGTTTGATTTTTGGTAATTATATCTTCGGCATATGTTAAGCACGTCCGAGATATTGTAAAGAGCGAAGAATATGACACAGGTTTTGATGCCACGACTAAATCCAATAGAAAAATATTTTTAAATAATGCTTGCAAAGCAAACTATATTTGATATTTTAATAGATATAGTAGATTTAACAGATTTAGTAATGTTCAGTCTTACCATTATTTACAAATTTAATGTTATTCAACTCTTTTGAAGCTACTTCAAGTGCATTCATATAAGCAAAGTATGCATCCTAAATGAATCGTCATTGAAAAGAAAAGTCAGATGCAAGAACAAACAAATGATATGATCGGTTATTTCATACAGGTTAAAAAGCAAAGTATGAATCACCTTAACATTTCCCAGTGACAAATATTCTGTCGCTGCTTTTAAGATCTCTTGTATGTTCTCCATGTATCTATAAATTTTTTTAGGCTATCTACTTTTCTCACTTTCCTCAAACTTTCCTCAAACTTTTCTCAAAACTTCCTCAAACTTTTGAGAGTGTATTTTCAAAACTACCACACAGACTAAACCTTTTTTATTACGTTGTTTCAATTTAATGATGCTTTTGCTTGTACAGGTAATCTCAATTTTAACTTTATAAGTCCAAGAGGGGGGTGAAAAGATGAAGACGAAAATCGTAATTTGTACATGTAAAACTTATGAATCATACGGTCATTAAAACAATGAAAGAATTCTTATATATATTTTAAATTTTTTTTTTCTATATCTTGCGTGCTTTTGGTTTTTTTTTCTTGTATAAAAGATATATTTAAAAGGTAGAAAATCGAGAATACACTCAAAATAAAACTATATACATACGAGAAAGATAAAATAACTGTTGAAACTAGGAGGTTAGATATTTGTACTTCCCTAAATATCGATATGATGTATTATAAGATATTAACAATCACCGGATATTCAATGATCAGATCACTTAAGGTCTAAGCAAGGGGCAACAGGGACAATTGACCGATGATATTTGATGATATTTATATTTCTGCTATTTTTACATCTACTTTTTTAATTAACATGAAATATTCCCATTCTTGGGTCAAAGATGTCAAAAAGGGTTGGTTAGTGTATAGAATACGTAAGATGCACGTACTTACGTACTTAGGATATTGTATAACTATGATATCGGCTCCAATCCCGGCTTAAGTCTATTTATCTCATTGGCGCATATAAACTTAATTTTGGCCGGATAATACAATAATTTTCTCTTATTAAAATCTGATTTGTCAGATTTTTTTTTTGTCTCACAGATCCCCTATTCCCCTAGGCTGTTTGACCTCAGCCTACATTTGAATTTAAGTCAACAATTTACCGCCCAGGTTTCTTCGTCTTAAATTACTTGACTTTTTGACCAGAGTTGAAACTAAAAAAAAACGAAATAACTGATAAAGCAACTATTTTGTGTACATTCGCGTCTTTAAAGCAAAATGCCTAGCGACACGCGCCCAACGCAGTTTGGAACTCAACCAGACCACCTCGTTGACCCTGAACTCTTGCGTCAATTAAATGCTAAAAGAGATGTTGTATGTGTTTCTTGATCGCGTTTGTTCAACCTAAAAATAACTTATTAGGATTACCCTTTCTAAATTTATTAATTTATAATTTAAGCTTGTGAACGCATATGATCAAATCGCTCAAGCACTTAGATTTGCTGCAAAAGCTTGTGATGAATTTCAATCGTTAATCCCAAGAGATGTAGGCATTGTTCCTAGCGATAATCACATGAGTGGTTCCGGCCACTCTTTACATCCATCAAGAAAATTTAAAAAGTCTCAGATAAAGGATCCAAATGCTCCAAAACGTCCAAACACAGCTTATATCTTGTTTAGTAATGAAATTCGCGCTGAGACAAAAGCTGATAACCCAAATGCAAACCAAAAAGAAATCGTAACTCTCATAGGTCAAAAATGGAAAGCTTTGTCAAGAGAACAAAAAAAAGTATTTATTATTCATCTTATTAATTTATTTCATCACAAATCTTATTCATTTAATTTAAATTTAATAAATTCATAGGTTTATGAAGACCGTTATTTTGCTGATAAAGAACGATATGATGAAGAACTTCGTGTATATAGAGCAACACATGGTCACGTAGAATCACCCCCTGAAACATCTTCTAATGAAGATAATGGGGATCATGGTGCTGCCTCGGCTAAACTTGTTTCTAATGCACCAAATGTTTACGTTCCTAATTTGGGTCCTATTTCCGCAACTTCTGTTGGTGCAATTCAAGGCGATGTCAGCACAATGCCTATTTCTGTACCACCATCGGAAACCGAAAACTCTGCCTTGTTCGAATCTTTCATTGGTGCATTCCAAACAGGAGAACAGCAAGATGCGCTTGCTGCGGCATTAGCAACATCAGTTGAAGCTATTTCAGGTTCAACTTCTAATTTAAATAAACGTACCTCTACTGAAGATGACTCAGCTGACGTCTCGAAACAGGATGACGAAGCTCCTGCGGCAAAAAGAACACGTGCTTCCTCTAAAAAAGCTAATGAGGAAGATGTTTTTAATCCACCGGCTGATGATCTTGGAACTAATACTGAACAAAATGATTCAGCCACTACAACGAAGAGAACAAGAACTAAACGAGGGGCTGCTGCTAATGGCGCTGCATCAACATCTCAATCTAAGACCGCTTCTGCTGCTACTACTCGTAGTCGACGCGGTGGAAATGCTTGAATTTTTTTTTTTAAAAAAAAAATAATAAATAAAAATAAAATAAAAAAAAAACAAAAAAAAAAAAAAGAAAAAAAAAAATCGAATAGTAATAACTACATTTGAACGTAAAAACCTTTCGCTAATTAAATATTCATTATGTTCGCTCGGTCGTTCATAATGTATATGTATGTTAATATATTCCCTTTTTTGTTCTGTTGTTTTCTTTTTTAATTTTATTATTGTTTTGCTGTGCACTTTGCACTTTATAATTATATATAAATAGACAATTTTACTTCATGTAGATTTTTTTAGTGCGTTTATATATAAGTAAACCAATTTGTCATTTATTTTTTTATACTTGAATTATAAATTTTGATGTTATACATCAGTAATTATTTGCGAGCATAAATAAATTCATTTGGAACTTTTCAAGTTTCACAATTATTTTATCTTTTGCTATTTGTTTTTGTTAAAAGTGTAATGTTTCACCCGAGAATTCAACATCGACTTTCTTAAAAAAGATGTGTGTGAACTCAATGATAAAAAATCTCGGTCCATCTCCATCTGCTATTTTTAAGTTATTTACATGTATAATTAGTTTTATATAAGTAAATCGATGCTCATAAATGTTTAAAAATTCCCGGTATTATACCTGATTTTTTGTATAATAATTTACATCTCGTATTACGTACATATCCAGTAATATCATCAGCATTTTTAAACTGGTTGTGTTAAATTCTTAATAATCATTACAGCATTATGGCGAGTACTTCAGAAGAGTGGCTCAAAAATGCTATATCCGAAGGACATATTAATTATCTTGAATATGATAAGCTTACGTATAGTGGAATAATCGGTACAGGAGGTTTTGGAACAGTTTCTAAATTCGAATGGAAAGATTGTGGATTAATTGTCTCTTAAGGTCGATACAAATCCAGATAAAGATGTTATAAAAGAATTTATTAATGAGGTATAAAATTAAATCTACTTTAAAATATACAGTCTGGGTTGTGAATAGACAGGTATTAGACTTCATTAGACATCCATTAGACATACAAAAGCATATACTTGTCTAATGATTTTTTTCATTAGACTATGTAAGCTCACAACCCTGATACAGTATTATTAAATTATTAATTTGAATTTATATTTAATAAAGTTAAAGTTGTTAAGAAAAGTTTGTTACCATCCAAATATTATTACATTTTATGGAATTTCTAAAGGTATTTAAACTTTTTAAACCATTAAAAAATAGTAAAAAAGAGAGAATATATTAATTTTAAATTCTTTATATAAATTAATAGATCATGATGGACACTATAATATGGTTTTACAATTTGCTAGCGATGGAAATTTACGGGAATATCTAGAAAAAAATTTTGTAAAATTACAATGGCCAGATAAAGTAAATATCGCTAAGGAAATATTACATGGTCTTATTTTCTTACATGATAATAATATTATTCATAGGGATCTTGTAAGTATATAAATTTATTTATACGGTATAAATTTAAAATATATATACATGCATTTTACATTTATAATATATCCGTAATTTTATTTTAGCATTCAAAGAATATTTTAATTCATCAAAGAAACCCAAAAATTGCAGATTTTGGTCTGTCAAAACAGATAAATGATACATTAAACTCAATGACTTCAAACTCAACTGCTGAAGGAATGCTAGCATACATAGAACCTCTATGTCTTACTAACCATAAATATAAACGCAATAAGAAATCTGATATTTATAGCTTTGGAGTAATACTTTGGGAAATTTCAAGTGGTAGACCGCCATTTCAATCATTTGTGTCAAGAGATGAACTTGTTATTCATATCTTCCTAGGAAACAGAGAAGAACCAATAGAAGGTACTCCATCTCAATATATTGAACTTTACAGTCAATGTTGGGATAAGAGTCCTGAGTTTCGTCCGGAAACAAGTTCAATTCTTTCAACTTTAAATCAAATTATTCCTAATGAATCATTAAATGAACCTATTCATAACGAAATATCTGTTCAAAATAATGAAACATCATCATCTTTAATACATTTAGATTTACTTGAAATCACAACATCATCACCGCTTTATATGTATAACACAATCGACGTTGATTTTTCAATCAAGGATGATAATACTTCAGATCAACAAGTTTCAAATATCTCGATACAGGATGATCTTATACTTGTGAATAAAAGAAAGGAAGCAAATGAATGTTTATTTGGTACCAAATTCGTCAAAGCATTAGAACTTCATGAAGAAATTCTTAATAATAGTCATCATAGTGGTGAAGATAAAGAAAATGCTTCAAACTGGGATCTAAGTTTTAGAAATATTGATCTCGAAGGTAAAAATGAACTAGCAAAGGTTCTTTGTAAAAATACTATTCCGACTTCTTTGGTTATAAGTTATACCTCGATTAAACTTGATAAAGAAGAGGCACTAACAGAGGCTCTTTGCAAAAATACTACTCTGACTCATTTGAATTTTGATATTAGTTCATTTAGTTCCAAGGGAGTAGAAGCGTTAGCAAAAATTCTTTGCATGAATACTACCCTGACTTCTTTAATTCTGAGTCAATGTAAACTTGGTTCTGAAGGAGGAAAAACATTAGCAGAGGCTCTTTGTAAGAACACCTATCTGACTTATTTGGACATTAAATCTAACAATTTCGGTTCTGATGGAGGAAAAGCATTCGCAAAGACTCTTTGCAAAAACACCACATTGGCTTATTTAGATATTTCATATAATAATCTTGGTTCTGAAGGAGGACAAGCAATAGCAAAGGCTCTTTGTAAAAACACCACTTTAACGTCGTTAGACATTAAATCCAATGAACTTGATTTGGAAGTAGGAAAAGAATTAGCAGAAGCCCTTTGCAAAAACACAACATTGACTTCCTTAGTTATTGGTGAAAACGAATTTGGATTCGAAGGAAAAAAGGCACTAGCAGAGGCTCTTTACAAAACTACCACCTTAAATTCTTTAAAATTTGGATATAGTAAACTTGGATATAGTAAACTTGGTTTAGAAGGAGGAAAAGTACTAGCGGAGGCTCTTTACAAAAATACCACTTTAACATCTTTAGATATCCAATATAACAACCTTAATAATGAGGGTGGAAATTTATTATTGGAAGCTTTTGTCGAAAATACTTCTATAACCTCCTTAAGTCTTGAACGATGCCTTCTTAATTTAAAAGGAAAAATTATATTAGCTGAAGGTCTTTGCATAAATACCACCTTAACCTCTTTAAATCTCAATGGAGTTTCCTTTTTTGAAGGAGGAAAAGCATTAGCAGAAGCTTTGAATAAAAATATTACATTAACTGTATTGAATCTTGAGCAAGGTCAACTTAGTTCCGAAGCGATAAAAGTGTTGTCAGAAGCTCTTTGCCAAAACACTACTTTGAATTTCTTAAATTTGCGGCAGAATGAATTGGACCGTAATGATGGAAAAGCATTAGCAAAAGCTCTTTACAAAAATACCGCCCTAACTTCTTTAGACCTTAGTTATAATAAATTTGGACCTGAAGAAGGAAAAGAACTAGCGAGAGCTCTTTACAACAACACCACATTAACTTCATTAAATCTTGAAGGAAATAAACTTAGTTTTGAAGGTGGAAAAGCATTAATAGAAGCCCTTCACAAAAACACTACTTTAACTTTTTTAAATATTATACTTATTAATCTTAGCCCCAAAGAACAAGCAGTATTAAAAAAAGCTTCTAATAAAAATAAAACTATTTTTTTTGATTTTATAGATTATACTGGCAAAGGTCTAAACCGATGAAAAATACTAAGCATCGATCGAAAAAGTCTTAAGTGAACATTTACCAAGCATTGGTTACATAAGTTAAATTTATATACATAATTTTCCAGTCTATAAGTCTTAGGATAAATAAATTATCTAGGGATCTAATTTGGAATTTTTAATAAAGTAATTGATTGGCCTTAAAATTCTAATATTATAATCAAAGTATTTATAAGTATATATTTATTAATTATTTAAAGTATATAGTTATTATAAGTACTTATTAGATAAGATTTAATATATCTTAGTTTTAATAAGTATTGGCATTTGGCTAGCAATTATTTAACACATTTTGACATTAAATTTATACAATATTTATTTTCATACAAAGTGATATTTAATTTTGTACAAAATAATAATTAAATTTGTACAAAATAATAATTAAAGTAAGTTTGTTTAAATTATAATATTTTATAATCTAGAGGTGTAGTGATAAAGTGCAGTGGTCAAGTTGTCACCTCCTGGCAAATTTGTAATTAAGATACAGAGTTTAAATTCCCTGGTAATATTTCAAATAAAATACTTGTATTATAGTAACTAATTTTTATATTAAAGAAAAAACATGTGTTTTAACAAGAAAAGAAATATCTAAAACCTAGGCAAACCAATTCTACTAACTATTAGGTCGGAAGTTTAGAAAACAGTAGAAGGTTTATGGAATAAATAGGAAGTGAATACTAAAATTTAAAAACTTTACAAAGCAAAAATATAATAGATTATAGTAAAAATAACTTTTAAATATGTAGATTTAAGCTATAGTATAAATTATAAAAGACTAGATAAATACTTGTGTAGAACAAGTACTACTTTAACAGGTTTATTTTAAGGATAAACTAGTTTCAAAATATATTTAAAATTTAAAAATCTGTCTAATTATTATAATAATAGAATTAAAATTATAAATTAGAAAGTTTAAATAAGTAATCTTGTAGTTAAATTGCAAATATAATAGCTAGTATAAAACCTGGTTGTACTTTTATTGTAACTAAAATAAAACTTTTAATAAAAATTATAGTTAAAAAAGTTATTTTAAAACTAAAAAAAAATGTTTATAATCTAGTAATTTAATTTAAATAATTATAATATTTTTAAATTGTTTTATTAAAAAGAATTTACACAAAATCAAATCCGGATAACTGATTTACCCGTATCTACACGGATTGATCTGCAATTCGAACAGTTAACTATATATAGTTTGAACAGTTGATCGGCAATTCGTATAAACTGTAAAGTTTGTATAGTTTGAACAGTTGATCAGCAATCCGTATAAACTGTACAGTTTGTATAGTTCATACTAGTGATGTGAACTATTCAAATCTGTGTAAATTTCATTAATTTGTTTTTTACAAATCATATTATCATATTTATATAAGTAATCTTCTATACTGTATTATCGAATGACACTAATTCATATAGCTTAAATTCTTAATAGCTAACTATAGTTTTAATAGTTAACTGTAGTTTGATGTTAACTATAGCTAACTATAGTTTAATAGTTAACTACAGTTAACTATAGTTTAATAGCTAACTATAGTTTTTACAGTTATCTGTAGTTATCTATAGTTCAAGTAGTTAACTATAGTTAACGCAGTTTTGAATATTTGACCGTATGGATGATCCGGATTACACAAAAATACGGATTTCAAACAGTTATCCGGATTGTCGATCAACGGATCATATCACTATACAAGATATTATTTTTATTTTTTATTTTTTAAACTTTGACAGTCTTGTTAGTATCTTTTATTAACAGATAATAAATTAACAACGATAAAACTAGAAGCTATAACCAGTGTTTATTTTTCACAGTGTGCGCATGTGCGCGCACTGTGTGGGTCCAATCAAATTTTGAAATAAAGCAATTTGATTGTGTCCGCACAGCACGTGCACATGCGCACACTGTGAAAAATAAACACTGGCTATAACTATTGTTATGGATTAAAATTATACTTAACAACTGTACATATATTTTTCTTTATTTTCGTATTTATTTATTATGTTGTCATGTGCCAAATTTCATTTTGATAACAATGCCCAATATAGTATGTTCATTATATATATATTTTTTTTAAAGTTAAGGAGACTTCTTTGGTCTGAAAGCTTTTATTAGGATTTGAAATAGTGTTTTATATGCAATTACAACAATGGTACATCAAGCCACACATGCACCTTTTGAGTGCCTAATTTAAGTAGTCCGCCCGAAAGTTCTACAACTAGGGGGTACCCATTTAAACTATCTGGTTACAACTGCCACCGGTTAACCACCTAACCCTGGGTTTTCTCACCATTTATACTGCATATAGATTTTGGTATCACCCTGGCAAAGGATTACTGACTGCCTTAGGACTTACCAACCATTTCTGGCTAATCTATTCTCGAGATAAACCTAACAGAGCAGTACATGTCCCACACATGTATTCACCTGCATGTTCCTATAACTTCTTCCTAATTCAGTCAGGGGATATACCGAATTAGGACATCAGGTTCTAGAATGATCTACGCAATGATTCTCGAATTTGATTGGCTCTTGCGCACCTTTTTGCCTGCATTTTTCGGGGATTTTTATTCTTTTAATTCATTATTGGAAATCCAAGAACAAACACATAATTAGACGATATAAGACACCTACTTTAAATAATCCACAATAATCCACGCGAGTTGCTGCTTGTTAAAAAAGTAGATGAGACCCGAAGTTCAAGAATCTTTTACACACAAGCGGAAAGGTAAGAAGGCTTAGTCGTTGTAATTATGACAACGAAGATGGAGCTTTGCTTGAATATGCAATTATGCATTTCTTTAATTAAAAAGCTTCTTCAAACAGGCAAAAATATTAAATGTTTATCTTGAAGGAATTAAATGCAATATTTTTACAAGTCTTTTATCTTTAAATTGAAATACTGGTTCGCTCCATAATATTGGTATAATAATTCTACACCAATGACGGTTTACAAGAAGGCATAAAGATAAGCATTTATGGTATGTTTGAAGATAATTAAATATTTTATAAAGGCATTCGTTCGGTAATGTAGTCATGCTTGTTTTAAAGCTTCAAGTTAGAAAATTTTTAACTAATGTTTAAGAACACTGAGTAATCTTTGTAGATTTACGGCTTTAAGTTGTTTCTTTCTGTTAACATCAAGGGCATCTACATAACATTAAAGACATGTGCCATGATTCTGGTGGTATTGACTTAAAATTCACAATATTCGATCCTCCAAATGGGATTATTCTTATGTTTCGTGTATATAATAACACTGAATGATATATTGATTAAGAGAGACATAACATCCTGATACATTCGTAGTTTATTCAGAAACATGACATTCAGATTTAAAAGAATACCAGGCATGAGACTGATTCTATGCCCTCTGAATATCTGATTTATTTAATCAAAATGATGATGATTAGGATCCTTTTGATCCAGCAGGCACTTGGACTTATGAATTTCTGGAGAGATGAATTTTGGGTAAGATTGCGATATAAGATTATTGTTAGTCCATGAAAATTAGAAATTGGTTGATTTTTTTCATATTTGAGATAGGAGTTTGCCAATACTTGAAGCTTTTTACTATGAAAACTATTCCAAGTTTTCAATTTATTTTTTTCTAATAGCCATTTTGCAGTATCAATAAGATTACTTTGTTCAAATTTTGGTCTAATTTATTCAATAATTAAATTATGTAGTCGTGTAATAAAAAAATAACTACGAAAATTTGGTAAATATCACAAACCTTTAAACTATTTAAGCTCTGCTCGATTTAGAATTGTCAAGTCTCCAATTACTGATTCTGATGACGGAAACATTTGGAAGTTCCGCAAGATAACTAGGTTCAAGTAAGGAATGTAAAACTTCAACAGATTATATGGGCTTGTCTCTGCCAATCCGACTTTTATAAAAAAAAAATGTCAGTTTCAAAAATAGCCAAAAAAAAAAAATGAGAATAAAACATAATTAAAATTTATTTACTTTCATCAAGTAGGACAACTGTTATTAATGGAAATTCATCTAAGCTTCTCTTTTGATACTTTGACGATGCCATCAGATATTGACAATGATGAATCTTTCACCAATGTGAAATTACTGATTTATCTAATGCACAAATTTATAATTATATAAGGATTAGGTTTAGCATGCAATATTAGAATCACAAATCAAAACGGGTACTCCATACATGCTCTATAAAGATTCGATTCTAAACTAGACTATGATTTAGATTCGCTTCTAGACTAGACTATGGTTTAGATTCGCTTCTAGACTAGACTATGGGTTAGATTCGCTTCTAGACTAGACTATGGGTTAGATTCGCTTCTAGACTAGACTATGGGTTAGATTCACTTCTAGACTAGACTACGTTTTTTTTAGATTCATATGGGTTAAATTCGTGGGTTAGATTCTTATCCTTTAATCCGTATGTAAATTCGGGGCAAATTTGCCCCGAATTTTGTAAAATAATTTTTATCCACTCAAACTATAATAAATACTATAAATTGGTTATAA
>CAJVPY010001147.1:0-20812 GCA_910591965.1 Dentiscutata erythropus | reverse complement strand
TATAGTTCTTATACACATTTTAATAAAAAGCAAGCCACGGCAAAACCCGTGAAGATTAAAAAAAAAAAAAAAAAAAAAAATTTACATGTGACAAATTGTGTGACTGGTATAATTTAATAACTATCAAACCAAATTTAACAAAATTTTTGTTTAATTTTGTATATAGTGTTTATTAAATTATATATATATACGTATATATATATTTAAATTTTGAAACAAATACAATATTACGTATAAAAATATTGTACTACAGTGCATTTTGAATTCCTAATTTTTTTTTTGAATCGCCTCTTATCTAGTAAATCTTAGTTAATTATCGCAGATCAATAGAACAAAATTTTGGGCGTCGAATTCCATCTCGTCTGAGTTGTCCATGTGACAGCGCTGAAAACTTTAATTTTGGCCAATCAGAATTTTTGCGAATTATCTTTTCGTTTTCAGTATAACGATAAATAAAAAAAACTCAAAGTCAAATATACTTCCTTGCTTATAGATCTAAAGATTAAAGGTTACCACTTTTAGCCATTTTTCCAGGAATGGCTCTACAAATGTGCTTATAATAACTTACGTATTTCAAGAACATATTGGTTTATTCTAAAGGCAACTAATTTACCTAATAAATAAAATATTTTAGCATGGATATAGATGACGTACCAAAGACTCACCATCCTGAAGATTTCGCCCAACTGATAAAACTTTTAGAATTTTTATCAGATCCTATTGTCTATCCTCCCAAGGGCAAAATGCAAGACAATATTTCCTTTGAAGTCTTTGTTAATATTTGCGACCATTTACCGCCTCAAGATTTGCTTATGTTGTCCTGTGTGTGCAAAAATTTTGCCACAATGCTTAATGCAGATATATTTGCCATTTCTTCAGATATTTGGAAATCATCTCGTGAACATTTTACTGTGTTCAAGGATATGGATCCGCCTAAAGGAATGTCTCAAAAACGATTTGTTCAATTGCTTGATTTTGGAAAAGGTTGTGAGTTCTGTAAAAGTATAGAGAAGAAAGTTCAAATATATTGGCCTGCATTCGTAAGGTCTTGTAAGGACTGTATTTTTAAAAAAGCGAAAAGGTATTTCAACATATATCATATATACATAATTACGTTTCTTTTTTAATATAATTATTAATAAAGATTTTTTTCGTAATTTAATATAGTGCTCTACAATTGGAGTACGAATATCATATTGATAAGAGTATTATTGATGGCATTCCACCTCTTGTACCATGTCCGGATGATGGTGGAAAGACACAATATTATTGGTTGCCTCATGCAATTTCTACACAAAAAGATCTACAAACTAAATCGGAATCAGTAGAATTAAACAAAGAAAATATCGAACGTCATCTTTTGTTATCACGTTATTGGGATGAACAAGTTACACTTCAGCAGAACAAAGTTCATGCAATTGTTCGAGAATTCTACGAGAAAAAAGCGTTAAATACATCAGACATGAGCAATCCAATAATTAAAAATCTTATGAGTAAAATTACGATCAATCCATTTGTTGAGCAAGATTTTGACTTATTCATTGAAGAGATTAAAGCTGTTGTGAAAAGGTTTGTAAATATATGTAGATTTGTAACGAAAATAGATTTTAGATTACAGGGAGTTAATAGTGATGTGATCATAACATACATAGAGATGATATTTCGACCAATCATACCGATATTCCTTCCAAAGATGTTAAACCTAATAGACCGCAAAAGAGAAATTCGGTGAGGACGCATCCTGCTGATTATGAACCTCCAAAAAAAGAAAAGGAGGCTTCAGTGCCTTTTTCAAAATATCCATTCGATTATGGAACTCCACCAATAAGACCGATGCCACCTATAATTCCAAATGGACAATTTATGGACACATCAGGTCCTCAAATGAAACCAATTAATCCAATGCCAGGTTCCCAAATGAATTCAATTAGGCCAAATCCCCAAATTAACTCGGTCAATGCACCACCACCAATGACAAGTTTTCAAATGAATCCAATGGCAAATCTCCAAATGAATCAGATTAATCATCATATGCCACACATACCACATATACCACCTGTGCCACGTAAGTTTTTTCCTTTGAAACCTAGCCATGGCAAAAGCGAAGTGTTGGATCATGTGACATACAGAAACTATCAACCCGACTCCAAAAATCAAAAAAATCAAGTACGGAGTAAAATTTAAATAAAAGTGTATTATTGGGGTTAATTTTAAGGTTGGGCAGAGCATAAGGTTATAATAAAATTTTGCAAGAAAATTTTTTTGTTAGCACACAAAAGGTGTTTTTATAAGCAAAAATTTTACACTTTTTGAAATCATTTTATTTTTTCGCATGTCAACTTGAACATATAACCGGCATCTCGTTTTTGCTATGGCTATGGGTAATTTTTTTATTTAGTATGTATAGTAGTCTATACTCGATGATCATGTGACTTGATTTTCAAATAATGACTATATGTGAGAGGTTTTAAAAATCGCTAGTAAATTTATTGAGCAACATTGTTCAGATATAAGTTTCAACATCACATGGATTTTAAAACCTTTCAACTCACCTTAGAGTTAAAATTTAAAAATCTGATTATTGCTCTTATGCATATTGTCAAAGAACAAAGTTCTCGGTCAGTTTTTTGATATCTTATCTGCGTAAGATGTACAATTTGGTCACATGACTTATCGAGTATAGATTGCTCAAACCTCAATGATAGCAATAAAACATTCTAAACAGTCTTATATTAAATATCAAACTATTTAAGCGCAAAATCGAAATAGTCAATTGATTATTAAACGAAGGCAAGATATCGTAAAACTTCTCAAACATTTAGTGTCTGCTGGAACATCAAAGACAAAGACCAATGTTCCTTTTACTCTTAACATCAAAGATCCAATTTTTCGGTTTCTTGATTGGTGTGAATCATTCAAGAATCCACCATTTTTTCAGCTTGAAGACAATAATAAGTATGACATTATCCTAAAAATCAAACAAGAAGCTCGTACGTTAAATGATACACACAGAAGTATAGAACCTCGTCATATTCTTGATGTTCGGGGTGCCGTAGATCGGCAACTCGGTAATCACCCATTATTCAGGTGTATTTTGTGCCCATCTAATGCTGGAGAAGGAGGGGTTGTAAAGGTTTACAGGAAAATAGTAACACATCTTGCGACAATGCATGGCAAGGACAACTCGAAACTAGCGAGTTATATAGAAGTAGATCCTAAATCGGTAGTCAACTACATTCATTTCGCATTTATACCTGAAATTCGTCCGAAGATCAATATTAAAGCTTTGAGCTAATAAGGTCGGTAATGAATAATGGTTTTTTTTCTTTTTTGTTTAATCTGTTTAAATTATTAGATATATGCCGTATACTCGCGAAATAACAGTTCATTTGCGTGCTATTGAGCACCTACACGTTATTTCAAAATAAGTATCAGTTTTTGGATCTAACGTAATATACGTATGTCGTAAGTTACAAGAGGTGCGGTTATTTCGGGGTACACGGGTGTTATTTTAAAGCCAAGAATTCTATTTACGTATAAAGTAAAGATATAATTTCAAAAATAACATCCGTGTTCGTTATTTTGTGAGTATACAGTATGATAAAATTAATTCTTTTTCAAAAAAAAAAAAAACAGTATATATTAATTTTCCTTGAAAATCATAATTCCTTATATATTGGGAATTTGTAGAATTTGAAACATAATTTGGTTTTTTCATACTTGAAAAATTTCTTAATGAAGGAAAACATTATCCATAATAGGTTTGTAATTGAGAATTATGATGAGATTGTGGATTCGTAACTGATATTTAAAGAATTTAGATTTAAAGCAATGCACTCATGGCTCATTACCAATGAAATCTACTATTTAGGATTTCTTTGGAGGCTTTAGTACTCTGAATATGATTTAAATGGGTTATATTTGAGCAATTTAATGTTTGTAAATATCAATGAAACTTCTCGCGTGGGGTCACATGGGGTCACATGGTATGTATATATGGGTTTTTTTTTCTTTTATAAATAACGATAAAGAATTTGCAAAAAAATAAAGGTTAAAATAGAAGTTACTTTGCTCGTAATTTATTAAATGCATCTGTACATTTGCTTAATAAACATTTATCATAATTTAAAAAATATATATTGTTTTAAATTTAAATGGCACTATTTTTTTTAAACAAAAAAAATTATAATTTTGCTATTGTTGTTGAAATAAATGTTTGTAAAATTGTATAATTATAAAATCTGGTAAAATTTCTATGATGAAAAACTTTTACAGGCATTCAAAGAATGTTCTTTCTTATAATTAAAACTCTTGATCCAAACGCATCAAGATCTACCCTCTTTCTTTGATATGATTGTTGTTGAAGTTTATAATAATATTTTTTAGAAAACCTTGTTGGGTCGAAAAACCAGCAAGAGTGATGCATAATTATCAACATCATCAGTCACCGGGAAATCTGGATAAAATTAGGATCCAGAACATATTGGGTGACTAGGAAGCTTTGTAAATTATATCCGGATTGACTATCCGCAGTTTATTATTCAAGTTATCAGAACTAAGTTTTTTTTTTTCCTTTTTTTTTTTTTTCTTTTTTGTTATTTGTTTTGGTGGTAAGATATTACCAACAGACTTTACAGCGCAACTTAGCTTTTAAAGATTTGCAATGGTTAGCGAAAGATTGTCTTTTATGAAGAAAAAACTTCTAATATTCAATTTGAGGCTTAGATACGTTTTGTTAATCTTTTACACAGCCTGAATAAACATTTCCTTTAAAAATATTATGTATATAACGATAAGCATGCTGAAATTCAAGAATTGAAATTACGGGAATTGTTCAATAAATCACAAACTTTAATCACTAGGTTTTTCTAAGTTCAGAAATATAGTGGTGGCTTATAATCATTTACTTTAAAGCCTTCAATCAAACCTTAGGTTAAGGCTATGCGCATAAAGACAAGTATATATCGATATAATTTGAGTATAGATATTTAAAAAAAAAAATAGAAAAGGTTTTTTGTGCTTGATTCTTTTCTCATAGAAAATTAATATGCGCGAGTAAAATCGGGAATTTATATTTTTTATATTTTTTTTCAAAACGAAGTTTCCTTTTATTAAATAATATTTTAATATCCAAGTTTTTGGATAATAAAATATCTTACTATCTACGTGTCAAATATATTCAGCTACAGTATATTGGGAAGACTTATCTCTCGGGTTCGATTACCATGTAGGCATAACTAAAGAAAGAAGAATGATCTATAATGGATATTGAATTATAATTTTGAAAATTAGACTTCGGTATTATTTCTCACGTGGTAATGTAAAATATATAACCGTCAGATTTTAACTGATCGAGGTCCTCTAGCCCTGGAAAAAAGAAAAAAATTATCTTAAAGTGTAATTGATCAGGTCAGTATATATTAAAAATATCCCCTTCTTGGTTAAGCTGTGAACATTAGAATATTAACATACGGCTACGAATTTAGAATATTTAGACGATAGCGATAGCAATTAATAATTAATAGCTGAACTTGTTCAGACATCCAATAAAACCATATGGGCTAGGTGATGAGAAAGAGACGAAATTACAAGAAAAAATTGTCAATTTAGTCCCTTTTCTCAGCACCTAACTCATATACTGTAATTCCAGTAAAATTCGGGATTTGTTATCTATTTTTATATTAAATTTAACGGATATTCCAAACCCTAATTTTAGCTAATTCTTTTTGCATTACTGTTTTATTTTGAATTAATAAAACATTAACTGAACTTCTAAATTTTAAATTAGTCATCTTACATTTCGTATGAAGTAATATGACATTAAATATATGTAGTGCCTATACAAACGTAAGTGGATCTCTAGCATCTCCTACAAAAGCCCGAAAAAAATACATTAAGTTTTTTTTAAAAAGATATAGTATAATAATAAATTCTTAACATTTTTATAAGTCTGTAGAAACACATCAAATTTTTTCTATTTTAAACTTTAAACAAAATAACTCAACAATAACTTTTTGTTTAAAAATTCAAAAAAATTTCATTAAAAAGACTGGTGCGTTTCTACTGACTCCTATATATCAATATGTATAAAATTAAATTATTAAAAATTTTTGGGTTATATACAGTATTTTCATAAGTATAATCAATTTAATTATTGAATTTATTTATATATACGAAAATTATATAAATTTATTTATGATAAACTTTGTAAACAAATTTAATAATTTTCACTGTAAAACACTAATCAATCTTGATTTATTAAATCAAAATTTGAACATTGTACTACAATTTCAAATGCAAAATAATGCACAAAAGAAATATTCAATTATTATATGTTTTAATTTTTTTTTTTTTTAGTTTATTAAAAATTGAATATGAAAAATAATTGAATATAAAATTATAAATGAATATAAAAAATAATTGAATATAAAAATAGAAAAAATACACAATATAAATAATAACAATAACAATAAACTATGTATTTTGTATATATTTTTAATTTAATACAGTATGTTAAAACATACAGTATTTCATATTAAACCAAATTCAAAAATTACCCCGTGATTTTCAAACCCTAGCGGTCCATCAAAAATTGTCAGGAATTTCTACATGATCCACAGGCTTGCTAACGTTAGCCATATTACCTAATACTAATAAGTATGTTTGAAAATTAATATAGTTGCTGCCTTCTTTATAGCATTAAATAGAATTTAAAATCATTTATGAGAATAAGTTATATAATTACCTGCAAATAAATTGTTATCGATATATAAATAAAAATATTTAGATACTTGTTTTAAAATAAAATAATAATGTTACCTTGAAGATTTAAACTTTCGTTTAAGCATATGCTTTTGTAGCTAGCTTTTTCGTGCTTTTTATAATTAAGAGGTGGTGTTAAAAAATTTTTAGTTGGAGTTTTAATTGCTTTAACTTGTCTGCATAATTTAGTTTTCTCATTCTTTATATCTTCTTGATATTGCCGCAACTTATCAACCAATTCACTAGCAAGTGGTCTGCTTTTAGGCTCATCATTCAAGCACCTATACATTAAATCTGAAAGTAACTGAGGAACTTCTTCACGTTTGATTTTAGGTCTCTGACCCTTACATATCTCTAATGCTAGACCAGTATCATGCGGAATGTCATAATATGGTGGATATCCATTAAGAATTTCAGACATAATAATTCCAAAAGAATAAATATCTGATGGTTGAGTATATTCGTTTTTTCCTAACGCTCTTAACAACTCTGGTGCAACATAAGGAAGAACGCCAAAAACTTTTTCAGATCCTGAATCTTGTGACACTGGCTTGCATAAACCAAAATCAGTTATGTAAGAATGAAAAAGATTTAGATTAACAATATTTCCAGAATGAAAATCTTTATGCACTAATTTGGCTTCATGAATTGCACAAAGCCCTTTAGCTATACGGTATAAGTTATCTATTTTGCAAATCCAATTTAATTCATGATATCTACTGTCTAATAATTTTCGGAGACTTCCTTGCTTTGCATATTCCATAACTATCATATAATTATCGTCTTTTACGTTCTTAGTTATTCCATAAATTGTAACTGCTGAATTTCCCCCATAAGTATGTTGATTTTTAACCTAAATATTAATTAGAATAAATTAAATTACTACATTAACTATATAATTAAATATATGCAAATCTTACCTCTTCTAAAAAGTCTTTGTCTTTAGAATTATGAAGACTCTTTAGACAAACATTCATATGCAGATTTCGTTTCCATACATCCTTTTGACCATCAAATCCGTGAATATATCCATCAATCCATATTGCTTTAAAAACAGTGCCAAAGCCTCCTCTAGAAAGATATTTTATATTTGTAAATTTATCAAAAGGAATCCATTCAATGATTTCACTAAATTTCTTTGCATGAAGTTGCGTTTGTTGAATAAACTTATCAATATCATCGTTGTGACTCTTCCAATTATGGAATTTTCTTTCAAATCTTGAACATTATAAGAGGCATATATTTAATAATAACAACACTATCGAGAGTCACGATTAAAAAAATTAATGTAAATACCGTCTAACGTAAATTGACAAATAATAAATTAGAATTTATTTTATATCTTAGAATTATCAAGATTTTGAATACTGTAACTCACCGACTATTATTGTGTTATTTATTTGTGATGACGTGATGTAACAAATAAGTGGTTTGGTTAACGTTGTATTGTTAGAATTGAACTGTCGAGATTTTTGGTTTATGAATTTTTGTTACAAAACTTACCGACTATTGCATTGATATACAGTACGTAGTTAAAGTTGAGTTAGTTTGTATCGGAATTACGGTCGTGATTTCTATCATGATTTACTATAAAGAATTATGTTACAAAACTTACTCGCTGTATTGACACGTGGTTAAGGTTGAGTTAGCTTGTATTGGAATTAACTGTCTGTTTTACTGTAAAAAATTAAGTTACAAAACTTACTTGCTGTAGCATAGCGGGCTTTCGTTGTAATTGGTTAATTTTTTGTAGATCATCGTGTGATCTTCGTAAAATTTTATTGGTTCGGAGAATTAGATTTTGTGTAACGATATTTCTTATTAATTTTAATTGAAATTCGATACCAGTTAGTATACCGGTTAGAAAAATTAGAAAAATCGGCAAAAATGTCTATACAAGAAAATTACAAATAAGGGAAAAAGAAAGGCTCAATATTGTAATTTGGAGGGTCATGACGATGTTATTTGTAATTATGATCAGTACGGCACCTCAATTGTAACAGATCAGTTAACCGTACCAAGCTCAAGCCAACACTTGGATCTAGTTGGCAAAGCTTTATGCCGAAAACACTATAATAAGTATATTGCAAATGCAAAAAAAAAAAAAGACCCAACTAACTACTACATGCACTCATCCCAAACATAGTACCTATTTAGCTATGGCTCGAAAAGGTGAAGTGACGAAATTCGGGAAGACTCCAGAATGGTTAACTAGATTTTTTCAACTGCCAAAAGGGGCGAAGATGTGCCATCATTGCTTATATAAAACAGATATAGATCCAGAGTATATTAATTCGCCAGATTATCTACCAGCAAAAGAAAAATTTTCAAAAATTCCAAAAAAAAGCATGAGGCGCTTTCAAGGTAGATTGTATGTTCTGGGTAGTGATGTTATTTACTCCGAATCTGAATTTCAGGAATTGGAGTCTGCATACCATGAAGTGTGTAGAGAACTTGATGAAGCGAAATTAGGTAATAGTTTTTTATTTGTTACTTTTTTTTTTTTTTTCTTAATTTTTTTAAATTATTATTTAGAGCTAATTTCTTTGAGTAAAAAGATTAAGCTCATGGTGGGGGTGTTGTATACAAGACAACGTATGTATAACGAGAAGCTAATTTTTAATCTGGATGAGTTTAAAAAAATACTTGAGGAAAGCGAACCATTACTAAGAGGCTTCTTTAATCAATTAGTTGCCGGAACTAATCCAAAAGCTAAGAGCCACATGACTAACAAAAAAAATAAAAAAAGATTGGTTTCTTTTTGCTATTTTCTTGCAGGACTTAACAACAAATTTATTAATGGTGTTAAGGCAGAGGTTAGATTTTTGTTAGATGCATCTGAGGCATCTTCGTCGGCAATTGAGACTTTGGCTAGTGTGGGCTTAGCGGTAAGACGTGAAACTATTGCAAGAAAGAAGGCTCAGCATGTAGAAGTGCATATGGATACTGTGGGTGGTTTTTTAGTAAAGAATGTAAGATATATAAATTTTTTTTTAATTTAATTTAATTTAAAAATAATATTAATAATTAGCTTCACATATAATATTTTAACAGAATGAAAATTTGATTGTTCTTAACGTGGATAATTTTCACAATATCCATGAATATTGTCATAGTGATACAACAACTACGCATGATATCGGCCATTTTGTTACAATACTCTTAAAGGCATTGCCCGAAATGGCTTCAGTTCCATATAAAAATCCAAATCAAGAAAAGAGTATTCATAACAAAAAGGGTATTGATTCAGATATAATTGTAAAGAATGCACACTTACTTTTTTTTTCTTCTTTATGGCTTAGTTATACAGGGCGAAAGAGTGCGTTTGCTAATTTGGAGTCTTTACAAGAAACCTACGATGAAAGAGTTGAGCGTCTTTTAGTTCACAACTATAACGATAGAATTGAGCAACGCCGGGTAGATAGAAGCATGGTAGATACAAAATTGGTCGATTTAAAAGAAGGGTCTCTTCATACGACTGTAGAATACGTGGATGCTCTTAGAGTCTTAATAGATATTCCTGAAGCAGAGACTTATATAAAGACACAGGTGCTAATAGCACCTATGGATTATCCAGGACAACTTAATGTACGTCGCGCTATAACCTGTCGCGCTATAACCCGTCGCATCAAGTTTGGAGATTCTTCTGGAATACCAGAGCAAATTCTGCATATTGTTCCAATAATTGGACTCTTGCATGTATCCTTAAATAGCTATGAGACGGTGTTTCTTTTAAATTATCAGTTTTTTGATTTGCTTTTTCATAGGATCTTTGGAAATAACAAGGTGTTGGCACAAAAACCAAAACCTTATAAAATTAATATACTTTTAGAACTAGCATATCAAGGCTGGTCTAAAATTCATTCAATAGTTATAAGAAAATTTGAACATTCTAAAGATCCTGAACCTAGATATCTTATTAATTTGTTGGATAATATTGTTTTATTAGTTTTAGATTTTTACTTTATAATATTTCGAAGTGGAAATTGGCAAGCATACTTAGAAGCAATGTTTTACATTTTGACTGTTTTTTACCAATATAATCGAAGACACTATAATAAATTGCCTTTAATGTTTTTAAGCAATTTTTTTTACTAGTCCAGTACTAATCACCCTATTTCACAAACTCTTACAGATTCTATTCATGTTTTTAATGACTATTTTGTGGAAAATTTTCACAGCTCACTTCGGCAGCAAATTAATAAGTCAAACACGGCAAAGCAGATTATTCAAGAGGCACGGATAATCGATCAGACATGCAGCAGCAATTCTTTTACCAATACGTTTGCTAAAAGCCATAACATCAGATATTCAGCAAAATAGCTAGAATATCTTGAAAAGCGTTCTGCACTTTTTTTACTAAATTTCTTTAAAGGTGTTTCCAGGAATCTTGGTGAGTCGAAGGCTATTCTACATTTGAATCCAAAAAAATATGAACTCCCGACATTAAAAACTCAAGCCGATATAGCAATATTACCAATGGCTTGGAATACTAAACATATTCCACAAAATAATAAATTTTGTGATTTAGAAGATTGCACAGATTCTCGTGAGGTAGGTTGCATTCTAATCTGTAGTCATGCTTACCATTTCGATTGTTTTTTTGTATTAGAAAGCCAATGTCAATATTGTCTTGAATACCTCACTATTAGAATTAAGAAGAATTGTGAGGCTTTAACAACGTTGAATTCTTCAGATAAGAAGGCAAAAGACAAGAGTAACAAGAGCGAAGATAGACTGGACATTATTCAAGCTAGTGATGATACCAATAATGATAATTTTTCTTTGGATAAAAATGTTGATTGTAGTAATATATATATGCTTATAGAGAATGCCAAAGATGCTTTTGCAAATGCACATTTTTAAATAAGTATTGTGGGTTAGAATATGATTTTTAAATTAGTTAAATTAGTTTACTAAATGTATGTTTTATGCAAGTTTTTTATTTTTAATAAATAAATATTTATTTAAGTAAAAATTTTTTTATTCATTGTTTTATGATCAATTTTTAAATACATCAAAGAAGTTTTTTTTCTCATACAAAACGATTTAAAAGTAATTCGGGATAAGTTTAATAGTAATTGAAGTAAATCATCATTTTATTAAATTATATTTTTAAAAAAAGGCCTTTATATATATTATGCCCCACACTCACGCCTATTTCACATAATACTAATAATTTTATAATTACAAAAACTTGACACCTATGCCCATATTACATTCTCGACACTATTTTTACATTTTAACACCCATCTATCTTCAATATGCCAAGATCTTAAGCCAATGTACTGAAATTGAAGAGACAAAAAAAAAAAATTTTAGTATTAATTGAATAGTTATCTTTGAATCTATTTAGAAAAAGTGCCACTAACTTAGCTAGTAGAATAATTCTAACCTCAAAGCATTTTAAGAGCAATAAAATAGGAGAGCAGACTTCTTCATTACAGCTTTTCAGCAGCTACCATGTCTGTAAGTGATTCGAATTGATTTCTACAGCCCTTGTTCAAATCTGAAAGCTTTGAAAGATCTCACTACAATCAGTACATTTTGCTTAATATAACAAGTGAAATAAATGTTTCTCATCTAGCTTCCGAATTACCTCACGGCTTGTCAAATTACTTTGACAGTTTATAAAATAGGTTGTAACCTTTCTATTTTTTTTTGTTTTATACTTGCCGAATTCGTATTCGTGGAGCCGAATTCATTTTTGTGACGGAAATCATTACTTTAATAAGACTTTATTAAGATGAGATGATCTACAAAATCGGCCAATCATATTAAAGCCCGCTATGTTACTTGCTGTAGTAACATGTTTGGGTTAATTTGTATTGGAATTAACAGTCGATGTTTTGCTGTAAAATACAAAACTTACTTGCTGTAGTGACACATGGTTAAGGTAGAGTTAGTTTGTATTGGAATTAACTGTTGTGATTTCTATCATGCTTTACTGTAAAAAGTTATGTTATAAAACTTACGAGCTGTAGCGACACGTGATTAAGGTTGAGTTAGTTTGTATTGGAATTAAGTGGTATTTATTCCCTGCGGGGAATAATGCAAGGTTTTTTTAGCTCCGATAGGAGCCGAAGAGAAAAAATTCGGGAAAATATATGAATATTATTCCCCATAGCGGGAATAAATGAGATATTTTCCCAGTTTATTAATTGACGGTCGGAGGCTATTACCCTATTGAGGGTCGTCTAAAGCGGTGCAGAAACACGTGATTCTTATTCAATCAAATTATAGAATTTTGATGATCGCGAGAAAAAACGAAAATCTAAAAAAGTACAAAAAATGGCAGTCTAAACCTACCTTCGGGAAGAAAATTTTGCATATATATAACTACTAGAACTTAACCTAACCTAAATCTAAAATGACTCTAACTCTTAAGTTAATTCAATAAAATACATATAAGAATCTACCCCGCTTTAGACGTTCTTTCTATTGAGTTTGATTGTGCCTAAAAATAATAGCCTCGATCAACAATTAGTAAAGCAGGAATAACACTCATGATTTCCATCATGTTTTGCTATAAAAAAATTTATTACAAAACTTACACGCTATGCGTGACACACAGTATGTGGTTAAGGTGAGTTAGTTGCTATTGTAGTGACACACAATATGTGGATAAGTTAGTTTACATTGGACTTAACAGTCGTGATCTCTATTATGATTTATTGTAAAAAATTATGTTACAAAACTTACTTGCTGTAGTGACACATGGTTAAGGTAGAGTTAGAATTAACAGTCGTGATTACATGTTTTACTGTAAAAAATTATGCAGCAAAACTTACCGACTATTGCGGTAACATACAGTGAGTGGTTAAGGTTGAGTTAGTTTATATTGGAATTAACAGTCGTTATTTCTATCATGTTTTACTGTAAAAAATTATGGTATAAAACTTACGTGCTGATTGACACGTGGTTAAGTTAGTTTGTATTAGAATTAACAGTCATAATTCTATCATGTTTTACTGTAAAAAATTGTTACAAAACTTACTGACTATTGTTAACACACAGTGAGTAGTTAAGGTTGAGTTAGTTTGTAATGGAATTAACAGTCATGATTTCTATCATGTTTTACTGTAAAAATTATGTTACAAGACTTACTCGCTGTAGTAACATGTGGTTAAAGTAGAATTAGTTTGTGTTGGAATTAACAGTCGTGATTTTCAGCGATAACATACAGTGTGTGGTTAAGTTGTATTGGCAGTCGTAAAAAATTATGTAACAAAACTTACTCACTGTAATAACACGGTTGAGTTAGTTTGTATTGGAATTGACAGTCATGAATTCTATCATGTTTACTGTAAAAAATTGTTACAAAACTTACTAGCTGTAGTGATACACGGTTAAGGTTGAGTTAGTTTGTATTGGAATTAACAGTCGTGATTTCTATCATGTTTTACTGTAAAGTTATCTTACAATACTTACAAACTATTGTGGCAACACACAGTGAGTAATTAAGGTTGAGTTAGTTTGTATTAGAATCAGGGACACGGAAATATTCTTTCGATTTAAAGCAAAAATTTTGATCGATTTTAGACAAAAACTTTGATTTATTTCGATTTTGGCCAAATTGGAATTAGGAATATCACGTGTTTTTTCGAATTCCGGGCTTGTAGGGTGTCCAGGATTATGCGAAAACAATATATCCAAAATTTTCACATTGCATATGCTTTAGGTAGACTAAAATGCACGTGGCTGAGATATGATTGGTGGAAGAGGTGATTGACAGGTGAAAATTCCAAAAACATCCGATGTAGAAAGTCCGAAATATTCTGAATATTTCATCCTATCGCATCACATAATATAGACACCCTAGAATGTTAATCATGATAATATTTGTCTTGAGCCAATAATATCATTTCATGTGATTTATCTTTATATGCAACTTGGTGCAAAAAATTATGAAAATTTTCGATTTTGGCAAAAAATTCTGATTTCTTTTGAAAAAATACTTTTGAAAAATTTCTGTGTCTCTGATTGGAATTAACAGTCGTGATTTCTATCATGTTTTACTATAAAAAATTATGTGCTGTAATGACACGTGGTTAAGGTTGGGTTAGTTTGTACTGGAAATAACAGTCGTAATTTCTATCGTGTTTTACTGTAAAAAATTATCTTACAAAACTTACGGACTATGTAACACATAGTGTGTATTATCGCGATTTCTATCATGTTTTACTGTAAAAAATATGTTATAAAACTTACGTGCTGCAGTGACACGTGGTTAAGGTTGAGTTAGTTTGTATTGGAATTGACAGTCGTGATTTCTATCATGTTTTACTGTAAAAAATTATGTTACAAAACTTACATACTATTGTGGTAACACAATGTGTGGTTAAGGTTGAGTTAGTTTGTATTGGCGTGATTTCTATCATGTTTTACTGTGTTACAAAACTTACTTGCTGTAGTAATATATGGTTAAGATTGAGTTAGTTTGTATTGAAATTAACAATCGTGATTTCTATCATGTACTGTAAAAAATTGTTACAAAACTTACTAGCTGTAGTGACACGCGGTTAAAGTTGAGTTAGTTTGTATTGGAATTAACAGTCATGATTTCTATCATATTTTGCTTAAAAAATTGGTACAAAACTTACTGACTATTGCGGTAACATACAATGAGTGGTTAAGGTTGAATTTGTATTGGAATCAACAGTCGTGATTTCTATTATGTTTTACTGTAAAAAATTATCTTACAAACTTACGTGCTGTAGTGACACGTAGTAAAGATTAAGTTAGTTTTTGTATTGGAATTAATAGTTGTGATTTCTATCATGTTTTACTGTAAAAAATTATCTTACAAAACTTACAAACTATTGCGGTAACACAGTGAGTAATTAAGGTTGAGTTAATTTGTATTGGAATTAACAGTCGTGATTTCTATCATGGTTTATTGTAAAAGTTACTTACGTTCTGTAGTGACACTTGAGTTAGTTTGTATTGGAGTTAATAGTCATAATTTCTATCATGTTTTTACCAAACTTACTCGCTGTAGTAACACGTGGTTAAGGTAGAGTTAATTTGTACAGTCGTGATTTCTATCATTTTTTACTGTAAAAAATTGGTACAAAACTTACATGCTGTAGCAACACGTGATTAAGGTAAGGTTGAATTAGTTTGTATTGAATTAACAGTAGCGATATCTATCATGTTTTACTGTAAAAAATTATATTACAAAACTCACTTGCTATTGTAGCATGTGGTTAAGGTTAAGTTAGTTTGTATTGGAATTAACAATCATGATTTCTATCATGTTTTACTGTAAAAAATTATCTTATGAAACTTACTGACTATTGCGGTAACATACAGTGAGTGGTTAAGGTTGAGTTAGTTTGCATTGGAATTAACAATTGTGATTTCTATCATGTTTTACTGTAAAAAATATCTTACAAAACTTACTGACTATTGCGGTAACATACAGTGAGTGGTTAGGGTTGAGTTAGTTTGTATTGGAATTAATAGTCGTTTACTGTAAAAAATTATCTTACAAAACTTACTGACTATTGCGGTAACATGCAATGAGTGGTTAAGGTTGAGTTAGGTTGTATTGGAATTAACATTCGTGATTTCTATCATGTTTTACTGTAAAAAATCATCTTACAAAACTTACGGACTATGGCGGTAACACACAGTGTGTAGTTAATTTGTATTGGAATTAACAGTCGTGATTTCTATCATGTTTTACTGTAAAAAATATCTTACAAAACTTACAGACTATGGCGGTAACACACAGTGAGTGGTTAAAGTTGAGTTAGTTGTATTGGATAAACAGTCGTGATTTCCATTATGTTTTACTGTAAAAAATTATGTTACAAAACTTACTGACTATTGCGGTAACATATAGTGAGTGGTTAGGGTTGAGTTAGTTTGTATTGGAATTAACTGTCATGATTTCTATCATGTTTTACTGTAAAAAATTATATTACAAAACTTACAAACTATTGTGGTAACACACAACGAGTAGTTAAGGTTGAGTTAGTTTGTATTGGAATAATTATTTCTATCATGGTTTACTGTAAAAATATTTTACAAAATTTACTTGCTATTGTAGCATGTGGTTAAGGTTATGTTAGTTTGTATTGGAATTAACTGCCATGATTTTTATCATGTTTTACTATAAATTATGCTCGAAACTTACAAACTATTGCGGTAACACAGTAAGTGGTTAAGGTTGAGTTAGTTTGTATTGAAATTAACAGTCGTGATTTCTATCATATTTTACTGTAAAAAATTGTTACAAAACTTACGAGCTGTAGTGATGCATAATTAAGAATGAGTTAGTTTTTATTGGAATTAACAGTCGTGATTTCTATCTTGTTTTACTGTAAAAATTATCTTACAATACTTACTAACTATTGCGGTAACATACAGTGAGTGGTTAAGGTTGCGTTAGTTTGATTGGAATTAACAGTCGTGATTTCTATCTTGTTTTACAAGAATATTTACAAAACTTACCTGCTATGGTGACACGTGGTTAAGGTTGAATTGGTTTGTATTGGGATTAACAGTCGTGATTTTTATCTCATGCTTTACTGTAAAAAATTATGTTACAAAACTTACCGGCTATTGCGGTGACACACAGTGGTGGTTAAGATTGAGTTAGTTTGTATTGGCATTAATAGTCGTGATTTCTATTACATTTTACTGCAAAAAATTATTTTACAAAACTTACGAGCTGTAGTGATGCGTAGTTTGTATTGGAATTAACTGTCGTGATTTATATCATGTTTTACTGTAAAAAATTATGTTACAAAACTTATAAACTATTGCGATAACACATAGTGAGTAATTAAGGTTGATTATATTGGAATTAACAGTCCTATAAAAAATTATTTTAAAAACCTACGTGCTGTAGTGACATGTGATTAAGGTTGAGTTAGTTTGTATTGGAATTACAGTTGTGATTTCTATCATGTTTTACTGTAAAAAAAATTATCTTACAAAACTTACCGACTATTGCGGTAATATACAGTGAGTGGTTAGTCTTAACAGTCATGATTTCTATCATGTTTTACTGTAAAAATTATGTTACAGAACTTACGGACTATTGCCAGTGTGTGGTTAAGGTTGAGTTAATTTGTATAGTCGTGATTTCTATCATACTTTACTGTAAAAAATTATGTTACAAAACTTACCGACTATTGCGGTAACATTCAGTGTGTGGTTAAAGTTGAGTTAGTTTGTATTGGATTAACAGTCGTGATTTCCATCATGTTTTACTAAAAAAATTATGTTACAAAACTTACTAGCTGTAGTGATACACGGTAAGGTTGAGTTAGTTTGTATTGGAATTAACTGTCGTGATTTCTATCATGTTTTACTGTAAAAAATTATGTTACAAAACTTACCAACTATTGCAGTAACATTCAGTGTGGTTAAGGATGAGTTAGTTTGTATTGGAATAAAAGTCGTGATTTCTATCATGTTTTACTATAAAAAATTATCTACAAAACTTACATACTATTGCGATAACACACAACGAGTGGTTAAGGTTGTTAGTTTATATTGGAATTAACAGTGATTTCTATCATGTTTTACTGTAAATATTGTTACAAAACTTACGTGCTGTAGTGACACGTGGTTAAGGTTGAATTAGTTTGTATTGGAATTAACAGTCATGATTTCTATCATGTTTTACTGTAAAAAATTATGTTACAAAACTTACGTGCTGTAGTGACACGTAGGTAAAGTTAAGTTAGTTTGTATTGGAGTTGTCGTGTTTTTTCTATCATGTTTTACTGTAAAAAGTTATGTTACTAAACTTACGGACTATTGCGGTAACACAGCAAGTGGTTAAGGTTGAGTTAATTTGTATTGGGAATTAAGCAGTTGTGATTTTTATCGTTTTACTGTAAAAATTATGTTACAAAACTTATGTGCTGTAGTGATACGTGGTTAAGGTTGAGTTAATTTGTATTGAAATTAACAGTCGTGATTTCTATCTTGTTTTACTGTAAAAAATTATCTCAAAACTTACGGACTATTTCAGTAACATACAGTGAGTGGTTAAAGTTGAATTAGTTTGTATTGGAATTAACTGTCGTGATTTCTATCATGTTTTACTGTAAAAAATTATCTTACAAACTTATGTGCTGTAGTGACACGTGGTTAAGGTTAATTTAGTTTGTATTGAAATTAACAGTCATGATTTCTATTTTGTTTTACTGTAAAAATTTATCTTACAAAACTTACATGCTGTAGCGACACGTGGTTAGGTTGAGTTAGTTTGTATTGGAATTAATAGCCATGATTTCTATCATGTTTTACTGTAAAAAATTATCTTATGTGCTGTAGTGACATGTGGTCAAGGTTGAGTTGGTTTTGTATCAGAATTAATAGTCTTTATTTTTCACGTACGCAAATGTGCACACGTGTGCGGATCCAATCACTTTATTTAAAATTTTGATTGAATCCGCACATGTGCGCACACTTTTGCGCATGTGAAAAATAAACACTGATCGTGATTTCTATCATGTTTTACTGTAAAAAATTATCTTACAAAACTTACACACTATTGCGGTAACACACAATGTGTGGTTAGGGTTGAGTTGGTTTGCATTGGAATTAATACTATATAGCACTGACTATAGTATCCCGGGTACTTTTCAATAAACCATCGAATTTCTTAAATAGTACCCACCCGGGTACTATTTACAGAGGGAGTATACAAGTATGGGGGTATTTTGTAACGGGATACTATAGCAGCGGGTCTTTTACATAGTTATAATAAAATTACCATATAGGTGGCTCACAAAGGTGCCGTGATGTAATTTATAGCATAGCCGCAGTATATGATTTATCGATATACTTCGTAATTAAATATATAATTAATAAATTAACGTACTGTAACTAACGGTATGTCATAAATTACATCATAATTGCATCAGTAAATCGTGATATAAAAGAAATCAAAAATTTTTTTACCTGTTAACCTGTTAAAGTTACAATGGTATGCGTATGTGGAAATAAGAATAGTGGACATGCGAGAGTAACAAATAAAACAAGACGGCAATGGAATGCATGTGAAAAACTTGCTATTGTTACATACTTTGAAAAGCACCCAAGTCAGAGTGTTTGAGCAACAGCTACCAAATTTAATATTGAACCAAAACAAGTAAGAGATTGGTGTAACAAAAAAAATGAGTTAATGAATGTCTCGCCTCATATTAAACGAATGAATAAGGAAAAATCACCTAAATATCCTGAGCTATTTTTAGTTGGGTACAAAAATTACGCAGTAAACTCAAACCTGTGACTCGTGCTATGATACAAATTAAGGCCAAAACGTTATCTCAAAAATCACCTTACATTACTTATTATTCTGATATTACTGAAAGCAAATTTAGCAATAAGTGGGTTGATGGCTTTATGATTCGTTACAAATTAAGTAATCGGCGTCGAACATTCGTAGCTCAAAAACTCCCTGAAGATCTGCGATTGCAACAACAAGAGTTTTTAAGTTTTGTATTATATAATCGAATTCAATATAATTATCCTCTTGCCTTAATGGGTAACATGGACGAAACCCCATTATTATTCGACCTTCCAAATAATACTACAATTGATAATTGTGGTGCAAATACAGTTTCAATTCGGACCTGTGGACATGAAAAATCATGGTTTACCGTTGTACTTACTTGTTTAGCTGATGGGACTAAATTGCCTCCAGTTATTATCTTTAAATTAGTTAATGTTCTATAGCAAGTATTTCTTGCTGGAGTTTATGTACGTACAAATCCTAAAGGATGGATGAATGAAGATGAGATGTTATAGTGGATTGAAAATGTGTGGAATTTGCGATCAAGAGCATCAGTAGACCCACATTTACTTTTAGTTTTAGATTCATTCACTGCTCATATTACTGATATAGTTAAATGTCGATTCTCTGAAAAAAATACAAATTTAGCTGTAATTCTAGGAAGTTTAACCTCAAAAGTTTAACCATTGGACGTTGCTATCAACAAATTATTTAAAGCAAGGGTAAAGTATACAAATTATATATTATATAAATAAATATAATAGATTTCTTTATTTATCTTATATA
>CAJVPY010001146.1:0-20813 GCA_910591965.1 Dentiscutata erythropus | reverse complement strand
TATAATTTTTTAAAAATTTTAATCTATTTTATAAACTGTACTATTTTCAGTACAAAACAGTAAATCCAATCTATTAAGAATACATTATCTAATTATAGAAATATAGCTATAATGATAATTTTAGTATTATATCGATTAATCAATTTTTAAATACCAAGATAATAATTATTTACTAGTTCACCATATCAACCTTGTAGTTTTAGTCAGACTAATTAACAGCCCTAATTCCTATATGTTTTTTCAGATATATTTCTTAATTTAGACATTTCAACATTATTTAAACATTTCAACATAATTTATGATTTTAGCAATATTTAAACATTTTGGCAAACTAAATATCAAATGTCAAAATATTTCTATAAGCATAAAACAATTTCAACTAATAATATTAAACCCATATTTAAATAAAAAAAAAAAATTATATTTCTTTAAAAAATAGAAAGAAAAAAAAAGACAACACATCTACAAGAACGCAGAGAAAATAATACATCCCAGAACATACCAAGAGTAATTGCATTTACAAGAACATAGAATGAATAATACAATCTCAAAATATACTAAAAACTAAAGAAAGTGCCCAGAAGAGAAAAAGATTATTAGTTAAGATATTTAAAGAAATTCAAAACCCATATTTAAATAAAAAAAAAAATATGCTCTTCTAAAAAATAGAAAGAAAAAAAAAAGACAATGCACCCACAAAAATGCAAAGCAAATAATATACCCCAGATCATACCAAGAGTAATTGTGTCTACAAGAGCATAGAACAAATAATACGATTTCAGAATATGTTAAGAACTAAAGAAGATATCTGAATGGGAAAAGATTATTAGTTAAGATATTCAAAGAAATTCAAAACTCATATTTAAATAAAAAAATTATACTTTTCTAAAAAATAGAAAGAAAAAAAAGACAACACACTACAAGAACACAGAACAAATAATATGCTTCAGAACATATCAAGAATAATTGCATTTACAAAAAAATAGAACAAACAATACAATTTTAGAATATACTAAAAACTAAAAAAGGTACCCAGAAGGAAAAAAGATTATTAGTTAAGACATTCAAAGAAATTCAAAACCCATATTTAAATAAAAAAAAAATTATACTTCCTTGCTAATGCCCTATTTAAATTCATCTTTCAATATTTTATTTAAATCTATAAAAAATTACTTATTTTTGCTCTTTTACTCATTCTTTGATACAGTAATTTGCTGTTAAGCAATTTCTAATGCCTTCTTTAAATTTAGAAGTGATTCCATTCTTGATTAAATTGCTGTTTCATTATTTGGATTGATTTCTAATTCTTCTTTAGCTTCAGAAGTAATTCAATCCTTTAGTAAGGCTTGAGCAAACTAGAGAATCTGATGCTTTACTTATATTAAAATAGGATCTTAAAGCTTTTAATATATTTATATCCCTTAAACTATCAGGTTTAGTGGCCAAATATGGCTGCTAAAATTTATAAACAGTTGCATCTGATCTAATTTTAGTAAATATTAAAATATTTAAAAAAAATTTTGTATGATAATATTTGAAAATAAGGATTACAAAATAGTAGTATTTATTTTTAAATTATAAGAAAAAAATATAGTTGTTTATAAAAATAAAATTTATCTTTATTATTTGACAAACTTTTTTAAAATTTTAAGCCTACCCCTATAATCTTAGAACATGATTATAGAGTTAGTTTTTAAAAATAATTTTAATTAGTAAAATTTTTATAAATTTTAAATAAAATTTTAACTTTAATTAGAAGCAAAAAAGCTTTTTTGTAGTTTTTACATATAAAACTTCAAAAATTTTAAAAATATTTTTATATGAAAAGTTTAGAATTGGCAAAATTCAAAAATTAATATCTTTAATATTATTAAAATTATTTTAAAATTTTTATTTATTATTAATTAATTATATGCTATATTTTTATTTTAGCTTAAAAATAAGAGAGGTCAAGCTTAATAAAATTTTTAGTAATTATAAAAAAATATATAAAAAAACATTTTAGTAGCCAAATATAGCTGCTAGATGGTTTAAGAGATAAGAAAATAATAGTTGATAATTATATGCGAAAGTTTAATTAAATTGAGATTATGCATTATCTGATTTAGAAATTATAATTGTCAAATATTTATTAAGTATTTAATCATCAAATTTTTATTTGATTTTGGCAAGTACTAATCACTCCTAACTAGTGTCACAGCTAAAGTTAGGTCCCTAAACCCTAAACTATAGGTTTAGGTTATAGTTTAGAATATAGTTTAGAGTTTGGACCTCTAATCTAAACTTGTAGTATTCTAACAAACATAGGTACCCTAAATAAAATCTAGATTTGAACACAGATAGTGCCAATGAATAAAGATAAACTAGTTAAGCAGATCAACATAGCAACACACAATATAAATAGACTAAACATATACAAATATAAAGTAGATATATTGTTTGATTGAAGTAATAAAAAAGGTTTTAATATAATAGAGATAACAGAAACAAATTTGCAAAATATATATAATTAAAAAAAATACTAGCTTTAGAGGAATTTGGTCACTAGTTTCAGAAATAAAAAAGAAAAGATTCAGTGTTGGTTTGTTGATAAGAGAAGAACTAGAAAAACATATAAGCAGAATCAAAAGGCCAAATAAATTCTTGTTAGTGGTACACTTGTATTTTAAAATATACAAGATAATAATAATTATGCTATATATTCTACCTAGCAATATAAAGTTAGAGAAAAAGTTAGAAGCTATAGTTCAAAGTAGAATAAATGAATCACAAGACAATATATTAATAGTAGTAATAGAGAACTTTAATTATGTAGTCAATCTAACTTTAAACAAATTATTACAAATTGATAGCAATAAAAGATTAGCAATGCATATATAGTTTAAATAATAAGGCTTTCTGGATGTTTAAAGTCTTCAACTTATACAAAAAGAAGTTTACTTGACACAATAGCATAGCAGTAACAAGAATAGACCAAATCTGGGTATCAAGTAATGCAATAGAGATAATGTAGAAAGCAGAAATCTATAGTATGAAAATGGTTATGAGAAGCAACTATGACTTTATATTTGTAAGATATAAATAAAGCCTACCTGCACTAGCAAGTAAACAACAAATAGAAATAACACCTAGCTCCAAACAAAGAGTTTGAAAACTCAAAAAAGCAATAAAAGAAAACTATGATAACTACTGTAAAAGTCTGTAGAGAAGTTTAAACAACAAGGAATTATTTATGCTTAGGCAAGATATGCTAGCAACAGACCCAGAATCCTTAAACTAATTAAAGGCAAACTTGAACCAAATATGGTTAATAATAAAAAAAGTGATTTTTTAGGCAAAGTAAAACAACTTAACAAATAAAGTAGTAGATTTTAGAAAAAAGTCTAGACACAAAATCAAAAAAAGCAAGTTCTTTAGAGCAGCCTCTTTGCTAGGAAAAATAATTAGAGAAACAAGATCAACAAGCAAAAAAGAGCTTCAGGAGAAGTCCATATATTGGAATAAAAGAATTAAGCAAGTAAATACATAAGCAGATAGTAGTGTTAAAAAAATCAAAATATCAAAGTTATCAGAATAGCATGAAGAAGCAATTATATAACAGAAAGTAATTAAATACAAGTTAGTAGAAACTAACAAAAAAGTCAAAAAAAAAGAAATACAACAATATATCTAAAGAAAAGCTGAGCAAATCATAAAAGAGCAAAAGAAAATGTTAGCTAGTTTGTTAGAGTGACTTTACTATAAAGTAGTTTTAAATAAAATACATATACAAAACTAGAAGGCAGCAAATTTGTTATCCAATCTGGCAAAAGTTCTGGAAGAAGTTTATTCACACTTCTAAAACTAGTTTACAGATAGGAAAAAAGACAGTGCTAAGATAGAAAATATATAGTTCAAAGAATATTAGTCAAAAGATTGTATTTTCGAAATATAGTATAATATATTAATACAACCTATTATATTAGAGAAGTGGCAGTTAATATTAAATAAAAGAAGTATGAATTCAGCATCAGAAATATTAACAATCATATATACACTCCTAAAACAAGCAATATGAAAATACAGCAAGTCTTTAAAAATTTTGCAAAAGCATGTTTACAAGTTGGCAATATTTCAAGTAAATAGAAAACAACTTAGGTTTATCCAATTCCAAAGGGGGCAAAACTGGGAGTATAATTTGGATAAAGTTAGATTAATTGTGCTAATAGAAGTTTTCAGAAAAGGTGTTACAAAGATTTTAACAAAGAGATTAAGCAAAATTATCATGAAAAAGAAGATTATTCAAAATCCCAATTTTGCCAGTTTACCAAGAAACTCTACAGAAGAGCCAGTACATATTCTAAAGGCCTTAATCAAGGAGGCAGAAGAAAACTAACAAGAAATATGTGTTCTGTTCCAAAATATAAAGAAGGCCTTTGACTCTATAAATCTTACTATGCTACAAAAAGTGCTTAAAAGAATTAAGATTCTAGACTTATGCTATAAACTAATCCATAACATATTTGAAAACAAAAGATTAAAGGTTATAATAGCATATAGGTTAACACAAGGCATTATAGCAAAAAGAGGCATCGATCAAGAAGAAGCTATTTTTTCTCTCTTTTGGTGAATTTTTTATAATCTTTTAATAAATAAGATACAAAAAAGTAAAAGTCTGAGCTACCAAATTAAAGTACTAGTTCAAATAGAAAAACTGCTAGGTATCAAGAAACAGAAAGGTACCAGACAGGTGGTTCTTGCTTATACTGATAATACCACATAAATTATAAATTTAATAGATTAGCTAAAACAAACAATTCATAGAAAATAATGAGAATAAATCTAAGCTAATAGTGTTGAACTTAAAATTTTTAATAACAGATAGACAAATAGAATATGTGAATATACTAGTTAAAGTAAGCAAAAAGCTATATGAACTACAGTTTCTTAGAACTTTTTTATATATTAAGAAAAAAATAGCAAAGATTAAAAAGAAAATTAAGCAGATTGTTAGTTTGTTTATATACAAATTAGAAAAGAAAAAGTTTACGGCTAGTTAGTTAGTATATATAAACAACCAGATTTGATTTCCAAATTGGAATACATTTTACAAATAGTAGCATTAATAGAAAGCAAATTGAATACAATCTATCAACCATTTCTATGATTAATAAAGAAAAAGCTAAAAATAGCACAAATAGTACCAAATAGTATTTTGGTACACAGAGGTACATTAGAAAACAAATTGCTTGTAAATGCAGTATTAGCTAAACAGGCTATAGCACTATTCAAAAGACTAAACAGTACTAGAGCAATAAAAAGTATTACCAAAATAAGAATTAAACAAGAAATTCTGAAAAAAAGTATAATACATAATGTTTGGAAAGACCTGTCTAGTAAAGCAAAAGCTGACTACAAAAACAACATTATACTCAACACAATAGAACAATATAAAAGAATAGATATATTTTTTAATACAGAAGAAAAAGGCTGAAATATATATGGCTTAAAAGCAACAATTACAAGTATATTAAGTCCCATATAGCGAAAAAAGAGTAGAAAGTAGCAAGCAGATTTGGGGCTATACTATATTAATCAAATACTTGTTAACATGGTAACAAATAAAAGCTTTAAAAAACTGTTGCTATAGTAGTAAAACTCTATTTTAGTACAAGTCTATCTAATACTTAAGAACATAGAGAGATATAAAGTAAAGATCTATTTTTGTTCTTAAAAAACAAACAAAGAGGCTATAGTGCCTAGTCTACCAAGTATTAGCCAAGACAAAAGACAGAAAGATTGGATTTTATACTGCATAGAAAAAACTAACTAGCTAAAAATTGGATGTGTACAGAAAAGATATCTAGTAATGTTTTAGCTAAACACTGGGTTAAGAAAGATTCAACAAAGAAAAGTGGTTTAATAGTTCAATACAAGAGCTGCAATTATAACAATATAAACATAAAAAATGGTTGTAGGTTTAATATAAGTTGGAAACAGGTATTAGGCAAATTAGATTATATTTCGAAAGATTAAGAGAGCTTGTATCTTAGAATTTTAACAGAAATATATAGGTTGCTTATTATGAAAAAAAGCTTGCTAGAATAGACACTTGAAAGCATAATAGTAGTAGAGAATAAAAGTCTAAAGTATATAAAGAATCTGGAGCTTTTAGCCAATATTGAGGCTTTGTTATCTCATGGACTAAGAAGAAACCTCAAGTACAAAAATAAAAAAATTATTTTTTTTATACAGATAGTTCATAGATCCTGAACAAGTATAATAAAAGTGAGAAAGATGGAATAGAGATTAGGTTACAGAAGATAAGCAAAGTCAGAATAGATAACTAGCCATCTTCTAAAAAACCTGAGCTAATAGCAATACTGTGTGTATTGTTAACAGTAACTACAAATTTATATATGCAAGTAAAGACTAATAGTATAGCTACAATTATAGCAATAAAAGATGTATTAAAAGAGAAAGACTTTAACAAAGAGCTTAAAAGAAAAAACATAACAATACTTAATAAAATTACAAAAGTAGTTCAGTTTAAATCACTTAATCTTGATTTAATAAAGATTAAAGCACATACAGGTATAAAGTGGAACAAGATAGCAGATTGTATAGCAAAAAAGAGTGTCTATCTTGAATAGAAGTGAACTAGTAGCATTCATTTTTGGTGAAGTTTCGATATATCTTAGCAAAATAAAAACATTGAATATCTATTATAAAGTTTTATATTTAAAGTTAAAAAAAGGCTTGTAAAGAGTAAATAATATTTTTTAAAAAGTTGCAAGCCCTTACAAAAGGTAGAATATGAAAACAATCCATCCTGGGCTTTATACTAGAAAAAATTAACAGAGCTCAGAAATCAGATATATAAGTTATTGGCCGATAGTAATAAGCTCATCAAATGAATTAAAGGTCTATTCTGAGTACTTTCAATATTAAATAAGCTATATTAACACAGTCTATATGTATATAAATTGGCTAATTATATTATATATAAAGAAAACAAAGTAGAAAACCTGGACATCTTTTTAGCTATGAAGCTTACAAGGATATATAGATAGAAATAAAAAAAGAAGCTTTAGCAATAGCATGGGCTATACTTGAAAAAAAGACAAAATTTAAAAGATCTTAGAAATGTGGTATATAACAACTTACAAGAAACAAGATTGGAAAAGAAAAAGATACTTACAGATTTCATAAAGCTTCAAAAAATAAACAAGAAGTCTATATCAAGCTGGCAATGCTAAAAATACTTTTTTATATTATACAAGAATATTTCTACAAAGTTATTTGGCAAGAAAGATATAAAAAAGCCATAGCTTGAAAAAAAGATAACAATATAAGCAAAGCATTAAAAAGAGAAAAGAGATCCAAAGATATAATAGTTACTTTAGAAGAGAATTTACAAGCAGAAACCCCAGAGGTAGAAAATTCGCTAGTAGTGGATATACAAATAAAAAACTAACCAACAGAAAGCTATTCAAATAAAAGAAGAAAGAAGACAAATATAGAAGGAAAAAAAGAAAAGAGAAGGTTATGTTTGATAAACTTTAAAGAAAAAATAGCAAAAATTTATAATTTGGCAAAAGAAATGATTTGGATACAAATTTTAAATTTCTTTCTACCTAGCTAGTAATTAAAATAAAATTTAGATTAGTATAAAAATTTTGTTTTTCAAAAAAGTTTTTAAGTAGCTGAGTATTATACTATATTGGGTTTTTAAATATAGATAGTGCTATATGTAGAGCCAGTTGACAAACATTAGTATGATAACTATACTTGGGTACTTTTAAGTAGCCAGATATTGGCCTAATATATAAATTAGATAGTTAAATTTGTAAATTACAAAGCTTTTAATAAATTAGTACAAGGTTATCAAAGTAAAAAAAAATAAATAAATATTACTACTAGCTAGTTGTTACCCTTTTCAAGTGGCAGGTCTAGAGTTTGAATTCTATAAATGATGATTTTGAAAAATAGCCTGTACTATAGTTAACAGTTATCGATTATTAGTTAGATTTAGAATTAAATTTGTAATCTTGGTCATACCATCTAGTTATGAAAGCTTTAGTGCAATAAATTCAAAAAACCAAAATAACCAAAAACCCATTTGGGAAGTTTAGAATTTTGAGTAATAGTAACCTTTAATGGTATTATAAGAAGACTAAATTTAAACTATGCCCTGAGATTAAAGAATCAAGTAATTAGGTTTTTAAGTGAGAAGACATACTAGCTAAATCGCCAAGCTAATGCATTAAAAGAAAAGAATATATACTCCAAAAGTATAAACCAAGAGGAGAGCAACTATAAGATATCTAAAGTCTGAGCAGACTACTTCTTCTGGCTTGCTAGCTAGAAGTAAGGAAGAGACCAATAAAGAATCCAAGTAAGAAGATAGTCCGAATGTAGGTATCAGAGTTGTTGTGAACTTAATAAGAGCAAGGAGTATATAATGAGCAACTAATTAGAAAGGTTGTAACTTAAGATATAGATCAGATTATAGCAGTACCCCAAAAGTTGGCTTGAGAAATGAACTTGGTATTGGCAGTACAACAAGTACTAGTTAAAAAAAAATTATCAAATATACAAGTAAATATATATGTAAGATATAAATCACTCTGTTAGGTTTACTTTGAGAATAGTTAAGTGTTCTAAAGAAGAAAGCTAAATATAGTAGTATTTCAAAAGCTACCAACTGTATAGTAAGTTACACCTGTGTTAGATATAGGTATAATAAGTAATCTCATAGTTGGGTTACAAATATAGCTGATAGTGTAAAACCCCTAGTATAGCACTAATGCTTTGGGCAGACTATTTAAATTAGATACCAAAAGTGCATGTGTGGCTTGATATACCTTTGTCAAATATATAGTACTTTTTTCTACTTAATAAAATGCTCCAAGCCAAAGAGGTTTTTTTTAACAAAAAAATAATATTATTATTACTACTAGTTATTTAAAAAAATATTTTTACAAAAAATTAGCTAATAAAATAATACTTCTTTTACTAAATAATTAATATTAGATAAAAACATTCAAGTTTACTAAAACATACCTATATATCTATAATGCTAAATACTATAGATGCTATTTCTCAAAAACATACTAAGTAATTAGAGTTAGGAATTCTAAGCAAAAATGTTTAAAAATCTTGAAAACTTTACAAAAACTAAAATTAAAACCTTATATCTAATTTATATTATATTATATAAAGCTCTCTTTTATCCAAAAACTGTATACTAACTATAAATTTTAATAAAAATTATATGGTGTTTAACACTATAGACACATTTTACAATTATTAAAAATATTTAGTATATTAAATTTTATATTAATATATTTTAACCTCTAATACTAACTATTTATATTGGAAAATTTGCAAAATCTAAAAAACTCTAATCTAAATCTAATTTACAAATATGTTAATATGTATTTTATAACAACACTTTAAGTTTTATATACAAAATTATTAAAAATATGTGGTATTAAACACCAGTAATGATTTAGTACTATATTATTGTTAATTAATATAGCATAACCAAAAAACGTATAATACAGTACAGTATATTATACTGTGATAATAAATAATTATTTAATATAAGTTGATAAAAAAAAAGTTATTATATACTTTAAGATATACTGTATAGTAAAAAAAAAAAAAATTACAAAAAATTGGTTATAATCTAAAAAAAAATTTATTATTAAAGAATTTTATTAATTAATAAAGCCTTTAACTTATTATATATTTGGCTGTTTTGTCATAAAAAAATAATTTTATTTAGTAAATAAACTCGTATTACAAAGAAGTTTTTAAAATATTATAAAAAAAAATATACTGTATATACTGTATGTTGATTATTTTATAAAAAAATTGTTTAAAATGTTTAGCTTTAATTAATTTAAAGCATTGGTTTATACTTTATTAAAATATAAATTAGTATGTGGTGCTGTAAAATATTACGTAGTATATTTGGAATAATCGGATATGTACGTTGGTGTAGAAAATTAAAAACTGATAGTGTAAAAGAATTATCAAAAAATTATTCAAACAAATTTAGATAACATTACCTAAAAAAAACCTAATGATAAAATTTCAAATTTTAGAATTTATTTCAAAAGGTTTAACGAAACTATGTAACACTTTGTAATTAAAGGATTTATACTAGTTTTTGCAAGATTTTACAGCCATATATAATCACACCAACTGTATTCAAAATCAAGAAATCATGCTTGATCATTTCTTTAGGAAAAACTTTGAAAAAGAATTCGGAATAAAAGAATCCTACTCCGGAATCAATTTGGCCTATTAAATCATGATTATAGATTCAATAGCTCAATAACGGAACAATCAAACCTAATTAAGAATAGCATCTTAGGCTTCCAAGGCTGCATCCCAGGCTACAAGGCTAATTAAGATATCAAAAACCTTAACTTTATTTATTTCAATCTATCGTAATATGTTGTAATATGTTGTGCATCATTTCCAACAGATCTGAATAAACGTAGAAATGCACTATAATGAAAATCTTGTTGAAAATCTGTATACATAAGAATGAATTTGTATAATTTGGACTAATGCAACCGTTGCACACAAAATTAGTATGAAAGTAGACATCTTAAAAAAAATCTAACAATAGCGATAGTGATAGCGATAATATACGTGTAAAGCCTTTTAATTTTAACGCCTTTGAGAATAGAATTAATAATAATATTAGACTAAAGAAAGGTAGAAAAAGTTGCACTAAGACAATTCATATACATATTTATATATATATATTCATACATTTTACGTTAAGCGATTATTTATTTTATCTGTGGAGAATCATAAATTGCTAAGCCAATACTTCTATGAAAAAATAGAACAATATTGATAAAAAAATAAATATTTTGTGAGATAAGCTGTAGGATATTTACTTTTTTAATGACAATATAAAGCAATTAAGATATTTTTTTATTTGCTAATATGTGAGCTTTTTAGAAAGCTACAATTGTGTTGACGTTATGTTGACAGCAAATGCCGCATTTGACCAATCTTAAAAGATAAACTTACGCCGATCATCAACAGTTTGATTTTAACGGTAAATTGGGATTCAAATTGAAACACAATTTAAATGATAATAAGATTGATAATAAGAAAAATCGGAGACTTAAAACTGTTTCTCCTATAAATTAGACAATGTAAAAACTTGCGTAATGTCAAAGTTTATCATAAAGGAAGTCAATGTTTCACAGATCAATGCGGTAATCTCCACATGGGCGTCTTCTCAAAGCCTGGAAACCCCAAGCCCTTGACAAAATCATAAGTGCTGTTACCTGTTTGGACTTCTGATGGCGATAATGTTTGTTAATGTTGCACAAACAGGTGTAACTCCGTGTCAAGTATAAATTTGGAACTTTCAGGCACAACTAAATTTTTCTTCAGGAAAACGTTTTCCAACTCTTAATGACTGAAACTGTCTTCGGTAACGAAGAGGGTTCGCAAACCTTATATGTTAATCCTGTTTTCGGTGGCTTTCTAATAAATTGCTGCTCAAGCATGTCACAACAAGCCTGGACTATCGCGGACTTACCACACCGTCATTGGAAATTAAAATATTTACCTGACGAATTTCGCGCTTGCGATATAAAAGATGAAAACCACCCATATTACAGTTTATTACAAACTTTTGACCAACTAAGAGACTTACGTTATTATACTGATGACATTCCTATGTTGGTCAGCTTAGAGCCGAAGCTAAAACAGATCGGCAAGATCATCGATAAATTGATCGACTTACCTGGTCCTCATGCTAAAGGAATTTTTGACTTTACTGCTCTCTCAGCTTATGTTCACACTATTAATGATTTATGGTCAAAAAGAAATCAAATGTTTATGACTCCAATATGGAGGCAACCAATAGGTTATGAAATGAGACATTATACAGAAAGTTTAGTTTATGATCCTGAATTATTCACACAACTTACTAATATTAACCTTATATTTGACTGGTGGCTGGGGAAACCTCAGTTCGATTTTTGGATCGGCATTATTGACCTAAATTTTGACATATATCCAACTCAATTGGAGGCTTACGTTCATTGGTGTAAGTTTCTGTACAATCTAGATTATCACTTATATTATATTCTTGTTTCACAAATTACCTAATTTGTCTTTTTATTTATTAAATATTTACAGACAATGCAGTTTTCTTCCCGTTGATGAAAGATGTTACTAAAAATCTTGACAATCATAATGTAAAATCGAATAATACGATCGAAAAAAATGATAATAAATTAATTAAAGAAAGTGATAGTGATTCTAGTGAGAGTGAGGACGAAGAAGAAATTGATATTGTAGGAAACGATAAAGAAATTGAAAAAATTGAAAAAGAAAACAAAAAAATAATTAGGCGCATGATTGATGATGAATCTAGTGATTATGAATGGAGTAGTTCTTCGGATTGTTAAATTGGTTAAACTCCTGCATTGATTTTCATGAGGATTCTAAAAACATTCACTTCCTTTGGCTTCGTGCCACTCGAAGAAAAAGTCAACTTGGGAAATTTGTGCATGCGACGTGATCACGTGGTTACGCGAACTCATATTTCTAGTATGTATTAACATTTGTATATATATTCTCCCGCAGATTATCAAAAAATCTAGAGTAGCATAAAAAGTATAAAAAGTAAATATCAACATTATCAAAAAAAAAAAAAAAAAAATACTATTGCACAAACAATAGTATAAAAAGTAAATATATTATTATTATTATTATTATTATAATAAAAAAATCAAATAATGAAGTTTAAGATTTTTACAAACAATAAATAAATTGTTTTTTTGTCCAGCAAGATCGCTGTACTAGTTTGTATTTCATCTCACAACATTTTGATCAAAGTTACGAAAGATCGTTACTAGTATTTGTAAAAGCAAGTCTTTTCGTGTTACATTAAGTCCAGCCAGTAAGAAATTTGTCGTACCATATCTATAATTCGACAAACATTAGATTGTCAACACTAGAATAAACGCCTATTCTATTGTGCTACATTGAATTCATGCAAGAATTTTTTTTTTTAGAACCCATTTCCCCGAGATTGTGGAAATTGGCGGGGTATCCGATATTCATTAAATTTCCTTTTAGCAACTCTTAATCTGGTCTAAGTCGAGATGTTTTATAAGTCTACCGATAGAAGAAACGTGTCTTGACTAAATCAACGGCGCCATCGGCGTGTTGTTCTTATGCAGTATATTGTTGAATTATCAGAGATATAGATCTCTATTTTTTTTTTTCATTATCATAATAAATTTATTGAATTCAAAATATAGTAAAAAAAAAAAAAAAAATTCTAATTTCTTAAAATTTTTATGGTTAATATAATTTATTACAAGTTTATTACAAGTTTTTTCTTTAAATAATTTAAATCTGGACTTTTTCTTCTAAAAGCCAAAAATAAAAAGTGAAGGCGTATCGGTATCAAAAAGATCTTAAGGTTTGGGGTTGTCGGTCTGGGGATTCGATCCTATGAATTATATAGTTAGTGCAGAACATATATGGTCGAAAGGCTGTACTCCTATAAATTACGCTAATCCTAATCTTTTTCGACAACCATCTGAAATTGGTTCGTGGTGCGTTAAAATCATTACCTTTTTTTTTTTTTTTTTTTTTACTCCGCGACATTAGAGTTTGAATTTCTTTCCATACTGCGCATAAATGGTATTAGTATTGATTACCTTATCTGTAATTAAATATTATCAATTATCTGTCTTTATCTATAACCTGCTGATAAAGCATTAAAATAGTGATTGAACATTTCATATTTTCAACATCCACTTTCCTAAATTCGTTAATCTTAGTTGAAGATAATGTATTCTTACATCAAACAAGAGGCTTCTCTTTTTTTTTTTTTTTGTATTACTTAAAAATCCGTAATTACATAATAACGGCGGTTAATTATTTTCAAAAATGGAATAATGGGATTGATAAATAAGTGTACTTATTGACTGAAAAACTGGAAAATACAGCATAGCATAAGTTAATATATGTAACACATGAGACGTATTGTGATGCACTATTTTTAGTGTGAAGTTAACAGATCTGTTTCACTAAAATAATCGTAATGGCTTAATTATGGTTTAGCAAGGTGAGACTTAACTTTACGTCTCTGCTCGGTTTATGGCTTAGCTTTGTTTATACTTTGAACCAGTTCAAGTGAATATACGAACACAAAGTTTTCAATAATATATACTCGCTTTTCTAATTGGTTCAATTACTATGCATTAATTCGTGATTTTATACCAATCAGTAAATAATAAATGGAATTTAATATAATGCTTTATAATAAATATATAAAAAGTCAGGCTAAAAACACCAAGTTTTTTTATTTTATTGGTGTTTAAATTTTAGTAAATTGTTGTTCTAACTAAATAAATATTATGATTTATTGTTTTAAAATTTTTATTTATATTTATTAAACTACATGATAAATAATAAAAACAATGGTGTGTTATTTTAGAATTAGAGTAAGAATTAAAGTTAGAATGGCGTTAGCAAGACGATAGTAAGATTTATAATTCAAAAGTTTCGAAATTTTATTAAACCATTTTATAAACAAATTTTGAGCCATAACAACTTTTTTAAAAAATTACAATTATATATTATTTAATACTATTGTTCGAAGCATAGAGACGCTTAATTTTTATACAAACCGATAAAAAAATTGATTTTTTAAATTGCAATTTTAATATACGTATATATATATTTATATTACATATATCAAAAAATATAAATATTTTGTATACTTTTTATTTGCATATTTATGCAATATATAATATATATAATATATATGCTATATATTAATTATTTATTATATATATACAATTTTTTATTTTGAACTTATAATAGCTTTTTAGTATTTTAATTTGTATTATTATACTATATATATAGTATATTTAAAAACTTTTTACTAAATAAAAAAAAACATTTTTAACTTGTTAAGAATAACTAGTATGCTATATCTCAAAAATGTACTAAGTATAATCAGAAGTTCTAAGTAAAAATGCTTAGAGCCTCTGAAAACCTTACGAGAATGTAACCTTATATCCAATATACATTATGTTATATATAAAAAGATTATTTTTTATAAAAACCTCTATTTTTTTAAAAAAAATAGCTTTTGAAATTTTAGAGTAAAATTTCATTTAGCTGCCTTCTTTTTTAATATATTTTTATTTTTTTAACACTACTTTTAAGAGGCTAGTTTTTATTTATCTAATTCAAGCTTATCAAATACTAAAAATATAATACAAAGAAGCAATATACAGTATAGTATATAATAATCTAAATATTTATATCAATATCTAAATATATATATATAAATAGCTATAAAAGCTATACAATACAGTCAATCTCCCATATAATTACCTCCTATTTAGTTACAAACTCTATATAATCACACTAAAATATGATACCAGTTTTTTTATATTAAAAATACCTTTGTATAATTACAATTAAATTATAATCACTATCACATTTTTTTAGAATTTGTTAAACGATTTTGATAATAAAACCACTTCTTTATAATCACATTTATATATGATCGTAGATAGTTGCTACATATAAAAGTCAAAATTTTACTAAGTAAATTGATTTTACGTAATATGTAAAGTTGTTCAGAAGAACAAATACACTTATCTTGAAATTTTCATACAAATTAAATAACTTTTTATTAAGATATTGTTGGAACTGGTTTTAAATATTTGAGTTTATTACATCAAAATTTGAGTTTATCACTTCAAAATTCAAGTTTATCATATCAATAATTAATGACTAATGTGATAAACTCGAATTTTGGAGTGATAAACTCGAATTTTGACGTAATAAACTCGAATATTTAAAACTAGTTTCAATTTCTAGTTTATTCATTTTATATTGCTACAAATATATTAAATAAAAATTTTAATTTTTTTAATAGAATTGTAAAATAAAAAAATCTCCTAATAATGAGTTATTTAATTTGTATAAAAATTTTATAGTAAATATATTTTGTTTTTCCAAACAACTTTACTTATTACATAAAGTCAATTATTTTAGTAAAATTTTGACTTTTATATGTAGTAACTATCTATAATCATATATAAAAATTTTTATTTTACTTCTTTATAATCACATATATTTATAATTTTATATGATGTAATTATATAGAAGTAATTTTACCAATTTTATACAATTACACCTCTTTATTATCACCTAATTAGTATGTGCCAAACTGTGTAATCATAAGGGAAAATGATTATACTAAGTTTGCAAAATAGAAAAATAACAAAAAATTAATTTATCACTTGCTAATTATTACTTGCTAAATACTAAGTTGTGAATTATATACTATACAATATAGTAACTCATTAAATACTAACTTACTAATTACTATATATTCTGCTAAAAACTAATTTTCTAATTACTATACTATATAATCTACTAAACACTAATATACTAATTCTAATTTACTCTAAACCTTAGCCTTTAATATACAAACCACTAGATTACTATCTTTATTCTACTAACTACCAGATTACTAACTCTATTAACTACTAAAAATTTAACTAACTCTAATTAGAGTTTGAAACTGGTTTTGGTTTTAACAAAGAAAATAAAGCCAGTTTCAAACTAATCTTAATTTAAAAATTATATGATCATAATACACTTTGTAAAATAAGTATTTTATTAACTTTATAAATGATAGAAATGCAATTTACAAATTTTATTTAACATTACATATTGTAAAACAGTAAAATCATTTCAATGATTATCTAACTAGTTATGACAATCATTAAAATAATTTAACTATATCACTAATTATATAATTAGAAGTTTAGTATGCTCACGATAGAGCTTAGCAATAAAGGATAAAAGCATTAATAGTATAATTAAAATTTTGCATTGTTATTAAAAATAGATCAAGTATTAAAAGCAATAAAATATTTCAAATTATGCATACATATAAACAATTATTAACAAAGCACTTAAAAAGAATAAGCAATTTGATTTTTTTATATTATTTTTTATAGCCAGCTTTATTATGTCTGGATTTGTAGCATTGTTGATATTCTGCCTCAAAGTTTTTTGTTACTTTGTATTTTTTTGTTTTTTTATATTTTTTTGGTTTGAATCATATGACTCTTTGAACTATGTCTTATATAGAGCTCCTTTTTTTGCACAAACTATAGAATTCTGAATTAAAGATGAATTTATATTTTCAATGTTATTATCATAATTTGAGCCTGAATTATTAGAATTGTCAGAATTGTTAGGATTATTAGAATCACCAAGATCATTAAAATCGTCAAGATCATTAGAATTGCCAGAATCATTAGAATTACCAGAATCATTAGAATCACCAGGATTATTAGAATTGCTAGGATTATTAGAATCATTAAGATTATTAAAATTATCAGAATTATTAAAATCATCAAATTCACAATCTTGTATATTCTAAGATCTAGCTGACAATGTTCTTTTAGATTTCTTTTGAGCTAATTTTTGATTATGTTTTGGTGCATGTTTGGTTATAAATTTCTTCATAAAATCATTTAACTCTTGTATTGCTAATGATTCTATATCCAATCTTATTTGAATCACTTTTTGAAAAAAGTCTATTAGCTACTACATATTCTTTTTGCTAATTTAAAGATTTGTATATACATTTATAAGAAATATTACCAATATTAAAAGATATTTCTAAGTAACTTTCTATATTTAAAGTAGCTTCAGATAATTCTTGAAATCTATTGGTAAATACTTGCTAACGAAGAATTGTTATTGTTTTTATTTTTATACCAACATTTTGATATAAGTATTATATAAAATTTTGCATATATTGAGTTTTCTAATAAGTAAAAAAATGGCAGCATACAAAGCTATATCAGACTAGACCAAAACAAGTACAAAGATGAAATTAATTATTAAAAAGAACAACATAGTTCTTTTTAGAACATCTATGCCAAAAAAGTTCACAAATTTCAACAATATCATCAAAGCAATTAGTTGAAATAAGCTCTTTCAAAAGTATTAATAGTATATCAATATTATTTTCTGCAAAACCAGTGTTAAATGATTTAACTTTATTTTTAATTTCAAATATATGATTTTTATCAACTAATTGAGAAAAGTACCTATTGTATATAGTAGTTTAAATTAGTAATAGCAAATTTATCTAATTGTAAAAACATAGTAATATACCAAATAGCTTGTGCTATTTTTTGTTACTGCATAGAAACCACAGCAAATGTCAAATAGTCAATAATCTATTTATCAATTATAGATGAGAAATTATAGCTTGAATATATAAGCATTGAACTGGTTACAAAATATGACCAATTTTGATATTGAATTGTAGTAGATATATAATTAAATTATATCTTGATCTTTTTAACAAGTTTCAGAATCAAAGTATTACTATTAATCATATTTTTAATAATTGTATTTTGACTTTCTACTCTTTGAGTAGACTAAGCTCTTGCAGTAAAAATATATGAAGTATAGAAAAGTGCTCATCTTTCTTTTTAAAATCCAAGTACTCTACTAAGATATGAAATAATACTAAAATATTGTTTAATAAAAGAGTTTAAAAGATAGTTAAATTTAGATAATGACAATGTATTTCTCATTTATACCAAGTATTAAAGAAGTCATTAAACTCTAAACCCAATTTAGATTTTAGATTCTTTAACAAATTCTGTCTAATATAAAATATACAATGTATATAGTATATATTTGGTATTATATTTGCAATTGCTACATCAATAGCTAAGTCATTGTCTGTTATAATAACTAATACTAGTCAAAATTTTTTATATAATAGGATGATATGAAGATGATATATAAAAAAACAACCACCCTATAAGATATACATATAGTCAATAAAATTATATAAATATTGGCTTATTGATATTATAATGATTAATAAAATATTAAACTATAATCTAATAAAAAGATAATAAGGCAATAAAATTAATTAGCAAAAAATAGCAAAGATAAGTTAATAATTTTATATATTACATCAGCAAAATATATTAATGTAATCTTATATAAGTTATTATGCCCCTGAAATATTGCGCAATAATTACGGTCTGGGCATAATATTGCACAATAAATTGCGAAATATTGTGCAATTTATAATATAATATTATGAAATATATTATGCAAAATTACGAAACTTATAGCAATATTATGTTATATATTACACAATATTTAGAATTAGTTTGAAACAATTCGAATAGACATAAATGTATCAAAACAGCAAAATTTTTATAAACTAAAAGATAGCTACAGTACTAATAAGTAAGAAAAGCTAATCAATTCGAATTTATCAAATACTATTCGAAATATTTTGGGGTATTTTGAATTAATTTGAAATGAATTAAATAATTTATAAATAATAGAAAATATATTTAAACACAATAATTATATGATTTATTAGATATTTTCGAATTAATTCGAAAAAAGCTAAATTTATAAACTTTATTTAAATAAATAAAATATAAATTTTATAACTTAAAATATATTTTATTAATAATTTTATTTTTTATTTTATTTAAAATTTTAAAAATTATATAAAAAAAGCTAAATTATAGAAAATTCTAAAAGAAATATATAAAAATAAAAACAAAAAAACACAGCATTATTCAAAAAAAAAACAAAGTAAAAAAATAAAAACTTTTACTTATCATTATCTGTATCTTTTTTATTATTAACCATAACTTTTTTATCATCATCATTATCATCATTATCTGAGGTCAAAGAATTATCATCTACCGGTATATTTATGCCTACTTTGGGTACATTATCTTGGTTAGTTGTATCTTCATCTGAACTAACTCGAACTCCTTTGGATTATTTTTAAAAATTAAAATTAAAATTAGCTACAGTAATTCAAAATATTGCGAATTAATTCAATTAAAGTCAAGTTAGTTTAAGTTATTCTTACTATACTTTGGTCTTTTACAAGTCTAAATAATTCATAAAAATTAAAATAAAATAAATTAAATAAATTTAAAAAATTATACTTTTTTGGAATGATTTGAATCTTTTTTGCATTTGGTAACTTTATCCTAATTAATTTGAATATTTGTATTAGTTTTTAAATTAATTTAATATTATTTTTACTATTTCAACTTTATTTGAATCTTTTTCTCTAAGATTATCTCTTTCTTTATCACAAGAATTAACTTCTGAACCTGGATCAGATAATAGTTTATGATATTTTAAGCTTTTCTATTTATTTCAAAATAGTTCGAATTTAGTTAATTAAATTACTATATCTAACTAACAAAAATTTAATTAAATGCTTATTAAATATCTTGCAGCCAATTTTTTTATAACACTTTCTTCTATTGTTATTTTGCCATAATCTGGGTTAAGTATAGTTTGAGCTACTGCTATTGTATAAGCTACATTTTTTTTGGAAGTATCTTCATCAGGCCAAATTTTCTTTAATATCCTTGCTATATACGTCTTTTCAAAATCTTCTTATATCTCTTTAAATAGTATCTTATAACAATCTTTAGTCTTTTTTGAATGCTTCCAAACTTGAATATTATCTGTTAAAGCTGAATTATTTATGGGATCTAAAAGACTCCTAAAAACAAAAAACATATATTTCTTTATATTGCTTGTTAGTATATCTCGCAAAGATCTTATTTGTTTTAACAGCTAAAAGTATTATAATTAGTAAATTAAAATATTTAAAATAATTTAAAATGTTTCAAAATCACCAAAAAATCCAACCTCATTTTTTTGTTAAAAACACAATAGCATATAGTAAAAACGGAGGGCACACTTGGCTATAA
>CAJVPY010001145.1:0-20816 GCA_910591965.1 Dentiscutata erythropus | reverse complement strand
ATTAAATAAATGCAGTTAAACTTAAATATATATGTAGTAAAAAAAAATAAATAAATGCATTTAGACTTATAATAAAATAAATAAATAAAACAAATTAAAATAAAATCAAATATATAAAACAAAATAAAAAATAAATAAGTAATAAAGTAGTATTTAATTAATAAGCAATTAACTAAAGATTTAACAAATTTCAATTTATACCTAGTCATCCTCTCATATAAGTATACTTTAGTTTATGATGAAATGACTCTATTAAATTATTTGTAACTATCATATCCCTAGTAATCCCTCGCATACAAACCATCCACATCTCATACTTTGGCTTCCACCAATAGCTGAAGTAATCTGCAAAATTATTTATCACCTCATTATCCATTTCTTTCCACTAATTAATTGCTCTTACTATTTGTACTTGAGCCTCTGCATCGTCCCAACCTTCTGCCTTTAGCAATTGCCAAAGATCATCCCAAATGATTTCTTTTTGTGGGTCATTATTTACACCATGTTTATGGTAAAGTTTTCTACGCCAAGACTGTAACACATGAAAATAACATAAAAATATAGAGCAATTAGGAAAACTTTCCTGGGATGTCTTTATTTCTTCCTCAGCATCATCGACTATAAAAATATCTGGTCTCCACCTTATATTTTCACACTTCAAAAAATTAAACCACTTTTTTAATGTCGATGTTCTTTTAAATTCACTTATTAAGAATGCAACTGAGTATCTAGTTCCTATGGCTGGATGCTGTATAACAAGTGAAAATAAATAATACCCGTGATGATTTGTTTCGTGTGTTCCATCTAAACACACTACTCTTGCAAACTCCATTAATTGCCACTGCTCTTTGGTTTAAAACATGAACATAAATCCAATATCATCTATTTCATTATTTCTTCTAAATACACAAGCCCCATCTTTACTAATAATCTTATTTCGCCATATTTTCAAAGAGCTAAACTCATCTTTATCGAAGTATGCAGACGTTTTCATTATATTAAAAACGATCATATAAATATCATCACGCCATCTCGTAATAGCTGTACATCTGAATGGCCTTTTGAGTTAAGTGAAGAAATCTAAAAATATTAATTTAAAATAAAAAATTAAAATAACTTAATAAATAAAATTATAAATTAAAACAAATAAATTAAATTAAAGCAAATAAATTAAAACAAATAAATTAAATAAATTTAGTTAATAAATAATAAAAATAATCAATTAAATTAAATAAATAAAAAAACAAAATAAGAAAAAAAAAAGAAAAAAATAAACTAGCTGCAAACCAAAAGTTTAAAATTTTAAAATCCTGGGCCGGTTTAGAAAAGAAATATCTTTTAAAATAAAAAAGTTTAATATTTTAATAAAAAAAAAAATCAAAATTAAAAAATAATAATGAATTTAAAAAGTAACAGAAAGACAATTATCGCTCTTTTAATTTAGTTGGATCTAGTAATAGGAATTTCTAATTATTAATAATCGTTAACAGATTGTTAACTATATAAATTATTTTACATAACAATTTAATTGTTATACGTATGTATACATATATAGTTAACAATTTGTTAACAATTGTTAATAATTAAAAATTCTCATCGCAAGTTGGATTGATGAATTTTGCAGATTTTTTAAATCTGTGAGTCTTTATATGTATATGCCTGCATATAATAATTATATGTAATTGCTAATTGTTTATTATTATTAGTTATATGTACGAATTTACGGATTTTTGGAACAGACAAAAAAAAATCTCAAAATTCATCAATCCAACTAAATTAAAGAGCGAAACTGAAAATATAAAATTAAAAAAAATAAAATTAAATAAAATAAAAAACCCTGAATTAAAAATTTGAACTAAACAAAAAAAAAATTGACCAAATAAAAAAAAAATCGAAATAAAAAAAAAACCTCCAAAGCAAAATAAAAATAAAAAAAACCTGATTTTGTAGTTCTACTGCCCAGAATCGCATAAGCTTATATATGCTAAAAACGTCAAGACTCTCCAAAGCGCATTGTTAAACAAACTGACGGATATTTTCTGAAAGAGGAAGTGTGCATAGGTCCGAAAGTTGACCAGGAAAATAGTTACGGTGTTTATAGTAATATTTTAAAATTACTATTGACGAATTAATAGGAGACATGATAAAAATATAGCTTTTACACCCACATTTTTTGGATTCTTTTTGTGCCAAACGTGGCTTTTTAGTTGCATCTTTTCCAGCAACACTTTTATACACCCCATAATGATGACAATGCCACTTTTTAGTTTATTTATTCTTTTTTTTTGCATCCTTTTTAATTCGACGATCATGTCAGTTATAGCTAAGGCCTGACTTTTCAAGGTTTTTAATCCAATTAGCATATTCATTTATCAGAAATTAATAAGTTTTTACTTTTTCTCCCCTGATGTTTCTTCTATATCATCATTCATGGCCTTACATGCTTGACCAGTGCCATCTGATGCATCTAGAATGAAATTAAGCATGCTATCAATATCTATCTCATTATCGCTAATATCCAAGTCTACATCTTCGTTAATATCGAAAATATCATCAATCTTAACTGGAATTGACATGTTAAACAAAATACAAATTTGGCAATTATGTTATGTTTGCTTATTTCACTTAATAACTATACAATTAATAAAATAGAAAAAGGATACTTTAATTATTGAACAATATTATTTATTGAAGCTGCCAAATTTAAGAATTACTAAACGTTAGTATTAAATAACGAAAAGAACATTTGCAAAAAATTTTTTTTTTTTTACACAAAAATTTTATTATTCAAAAAAAAAATTAATCAAAATTTATGCAAAAAAAATTAATTAAAAATTTTTTGATGGTCCGCTTATACAATGACTACATTTCGCCCGATGAGTGATATAATTTTTATCTGTCCAATAGGAAGTGGTGGAGAAAATTAGTAAATCCATCGATTATTGCAGTTTGCATAATTTTGTGATCCTATAATTATTGCGGTTTGCATAATTTTGTGACTCCTATGATTGATTTTTTTTTATGATTAAATGATTGCCAGCCAATTTATCATAAATCTGAGTTTGTGTCAAGCTTAGATTTATGATAATTGACCGGCTTTAGCGATCGCGATAGCAATCACAATCATTTAATTATAAAAAAAATTAATCATAGGGGTTACAAAACACAATAATTTTTTTTATAATTAAATGATTGTGATTGCGATCATGATTGCTAAAGCCAGCCAAAACAGAGCTTGACACAAACTCAGATTCATGATAAATTGGTAGGCTTTAGTAATCGCAATCGCAATCACAATCATTTAATCATATAAAAAATTAATTATAGGGGTCACAAAATTATGCAAAATAGAATAATTAATTGTGTAATTAATTAATTAAAGAATTATTGCAGGTTGTATAATTTTGTGATCCCTATAATTAATTTTTTTATTATTAAATGATTGTGATTACGATCGCAATTGCTAAAGCTGGCCAATTTATCATAAATCTGAGCTTGACACAAACTCAGATTCATGATAAACTGGCTAGCTTTAATAATTGCGATTGCAATCATAATCATTTAATTATTAAAATTATACAAACCACAATAAATAATATAGCAAAAATATTTCAGGTTTGCTGAATCAGGCCACATGAAACAAATGTTAAGAATTCTAAAACCAGAAACAAATCTTGTTATAATTATTAATTCATGTCTATTATATAACAATTTAATCTATATAACTACAAAAAAAATAAAAAATAAAAAAACTAATATCAAATTTAGAATTTTTGGTTTAAAACATTAAAGAATCAATTTATTTATTCTTTATAAAAAAACAGATAATATATTTTTAAAGTAATAAAATTAGTAATAATATTAATTAAATATACAATAATAACAATAATAAAGTTATATCATTCTCCTTACTTTAATATAAAATAACTTTGGTAGTTATGTTTGGTTTATTAAATCATTTTGATCTATTAACTACTTGCAATTATTTTGATATATACATTGATTAAAAATTTATATGTATTTATATAAAACCTGTCTAAATACTATAAAATAGTATTAGTATCTCTAATAATAATTTCATGCTAATAGTATAATTTTATTTTCTATATATATGTGTTTTGTTTTTTTTTTGTTTTTTTTTGGTACTAAGGTGATCTCTTTGGCCTAAAACCTTTTTATTAGAGTTTAAACAACATTTTATATTGCAATTACAACAATAGTACATCAAGCTATATATGTATTTTTGGTTAGTGATTGTACTCGGGCAAAATAATATTACTCAGTTAACTGATAAATATATCCATGAGTTACTTAGATGATCAACAAGTATACTCGGATATAAAAGTTTACTTGCTTTACCCAGTTAAGGCTATACTATATTTGGCTTTTTTACTTATATGCTTGTTTAAAATAATACTTTCGCTCTAGCCACTTCTTTTTTTTACTTTTGATTTAAAATATCAGTATTTGACAAGTCTAATATTTTTAGTCTTGTTATTAAACCTTTTCACATCTGGAATTTCATTATGTTTGAACTATAAGTATTGATTTTTATACAACTCATTTTGTATTTCAAAAAGACATTTAATATTTATTAATTTATAACTCAATATGCTTCAAAGTTTTATAGTATTTGAAATATTTCATAATTTTTTACTAATTTATTTATTTTTTTAACTTATATTGTAATTAAATAATTTATTATATTTATTTATTTGATTTGATTTTACATCCAAGCATTTTTACAATATAAGCTATTTTGCTTAACAAATAATAGCTCATTAACAACCTCAGATTCTTTTGGGTATAATTTGGTTGCCAGCATCAGAAAAGAGCTGTTCACTTAGAACGGATATAGTAGAATTGATAAATACTTTTGTGCCATTCTGCTTAATACAAGGAAGGTTTTCTGCTTAGTAAGCCACTAATTATAGACATCTGTAGTATTAGATTCAACTGATGTAATCATTTTATTTAAGTAATTATCTATTTCAAGATTATGGCTTATTTGACTTTGATTATGATTAAATATTTTTTTTATAAAAGTAGGTGTAGATGAAGATATTTTAACACTATTGTCTTTAACTAGTTTGTCATTTATGATAATATTTTGCCAAGCCTTGAATTCAGTATGTAGTTTACTAATTGTATTAGTTTATGTTTTTTTTAACCACATTGTCATTAATTTTAATTGTGATCTAACAATATAGTAATTAATTCAATATTACCAGAATTATGCCAATAGTGTTCAAGAGAATTGTAAATAGTTTTCCAAACCTCTAAAATTATTTCTTTATTTGAAAATAACCTTTTATAATTAGTTAATTGTTGCATTGACTGTCAAATATCTATATCATCTAAGCTATTATCTTCAAAACTTCCATCTTCAGATAATATTTTATCTTAAGTATTAATTTAATATTTAATATTCAATATTGTAAAAAAATAAAAATACAAAAAAAATTTATTTTATTTTATCTTCAATATTAGGTATACTCTCTTCTTCAAATTCATTATAAGTAACAAATTCAAGTTTTAATGCTTCAATTATTAGATTAACTGCTGAAAGAGTAGTATATTTAAAACTACTAAGATAAGTTGTTAACTTATTAAATAGCTTGAATACTTTTATCAATTCTTGTAACAACTTCTACTTATTATCTTCTAGTATAAGATATTTTAACTTATCTAAATCTCTTCTTATCTAAATGTAGAGTTGTGGCAAGCCAATCAATTGCTGAATGCAATGCAAGAAGTCTTTGCCAGAATTTATATATACTATTCTACCTGGTTTTTATATTACTAATAGTATGCAAAATTTTAATTTTTCTATATATTTCTAAATTGTCATTATTTTTTTTCTCTTCAGATACATCAGAATTATATAATCAAATTGAAACTGGAGTAGTTTTACTAATGTATATTGAGCTAATTCAATCTGTGCTTGGTTAGGATATTGGCTATGTTTTGGCAATTTAAAAAACACATTAAGTTTATAAACTCTTTAAATATATGGCTTTATAATCTTTAAAGCCTAAATATAGAGTTATTAATATATATATAAGTTATTTTAAGTTTATTTTAATTTAGAGATTATACCTATTAAGAAAATCTCAGATAATTTATTATAGCCATATAATAAAAATGCCTATTTAGATACAATTTCTATTATAACTAATAAGTTTTAACAACTCTATCTAGATAACTATTAACTAAAGAGTGTAGGCAGAGCAAGCAATATGTTTTACACTATTCCAAATTCTGATAGCTTTTTTATATTGGCTCTGTTGTCTGTAATAGCACAAACTATTTTTTTAGCCAATTCAAACTCTTCAATCTTTTGATCTAAATATTCTTTGATTTTTTCACTAGTGTGTAAATATTCTAATTTTTCAACTACTTCAAAATCTGAAGTTAGCTAATAAATAGTAATGCCAATATATCTTTTATTATTTTAGAATATTCATAGGTCAGTTGTGATTGAGACAGTCTCACCAGTGATATTAAGTAACTTCTTTAATTCCAACATGCTTTTTTGATATACAATAGTAAGTTTTTCTTTAATACTTTTGCTGTTTGGCAGCTTAAATGCTGGGTCAAATCTATTTATTATTTTTTGATAACCTTCTTTGTTAGCAGTATTGAAAGAAAAAGAGTCTAAGACCAACCACTCAGTCGTAACTCTTTTTAATTCTTTTTGAATAGTTTCTTTATGAGGTGATACTTTTCTAACCATTTTATCTATTTGTAATTGGTGTTTATTAGAATCTTGTTTAAGATTATTTGGCCACAAAATTCTATACTTTGTTTGAAGATGAAATTTCATAATACTAGTTTTACCATCATGCTTATAGTTTGTTTCATATTCTTCCTTAACACTTTTTTGAGTATGAATATTTTACAATAATTATGTCTATTTTCTGTCTTAAAATATTTCCAAACATAACTTTGTTATCAGTTGAATTAGTAATATTTACTCATATTTTTTTTATATTGCTCTTTTACAGACTCCTCAATAGTCTTTTTCCTAGCTGCAGTACTAGAAGATTCACTAATATCTTGAGATCCAATATTAGAGTCAGTATATGGGTCATAATATGAATCAAAATAAAGATTAATATAAGAGTTGTTATTTATTAGCAGAATCTAATAAGGGTCTAAAATAGATTTTTTTAATTTAAAAATTCAATGGCAAGTAAAGTCAAAAATTTTTTTTATTCAGACAGTGATTCGAGCAATAAGTTTCTTTAAATAACAAAGAAAAACTAATAATTTTTTATACAAATTTAAAGACAAGTGTGTTTTTTTTTAAATTATTAATAATTACAACAAGCAAATATTCAATCATGTATATTATATATACTTAACTATCTATTTTTTATTGCATAATTTTGTGGCTTTAAAATTCTTTCATTGCATGCATTTTATGGAACTTTAGCAAATTTTTTTTATGCAGTTTTAGTGATCTTTACTTTTAATTATGTATATTCTATAAAGCTTTAGCAATTTTTTTTACTATATTTATTTGATAGGCCTTAATTGTTACAATATTAAGCTTTATAAATTTCTTTTCAAAATTTAATAATAATTTTGTTTATAAATTTAGCAAATTTTACATTTTATAATTTATATTAAAATCTGCATTATTCTTATAAAAGATAGGGCTATTTCTATAAACAAATAAGATTATTCTTATTAAAAGATAAGATAATATACAATAATAGTTTATTTATTTATTTGTTTTTTTTTCTTTAATATTAGTTTCAGTAATATGTTTAGCATTAATAATATAGACTGCTAAAATTCTAAACTGTTAAGACTAAGATTCTGAAATATTAAAGCAAAATAATTTGTAGTATTTTTTTAAAGCTTGTTAAACTTTCTATACTAAACTAATTTCAATTATTTTTTTATCCTTTTGTAGAATGATCCATATTAAAATGCAAAAGCTACTACTTTTGCTACATATTATAATTCCTTGTGCAAAATAAATTTGTTTTGTAGAATTGCCTAATTTAATTAATTGTAGCTTAACCAAAAATAGAAAAAATATGTATACATGTTTATTTTTTGCTAGACAAAATTTAATCTAACTCAATTTGTTGTTCTATTATTTACATATATTACCAAGAATAACATATTTGATTTTTAAGAATTAGACACAAAAGTTATTTCATAGATGGAAAAATCACAATTTTCAAAAATTATATGCATAAATGCATATTGCTATCTCTAAACTTGACTATATGTAACTAAACTTTATATAAAATACTATAGCATGTCAGATAAGAGTATTATAGCTAGCATAGATTTAACTTTAAATATAAATAAACTTTAGATGTAAATAAAAAATCTTTGAATAATTTAGCCAAATTAAATAAAGTATTCTTACTTAGGTATTATTTAAGTATACTTACTCAGGTAATACTTAGTGTATTTACTTGAGTTAGTGTTGTTAGTCGAAATAATTTAAACATTTAGACATTTAGGCAAATTGAATTTAGACAATTTTGACATTGTTATTTTTTTAAAAATTATTATTAAAAAATTAATTTAGATATTTAGATATTTAGACAATTTAACTTAGACAAATTTTGACATTGGCAAAAATAATTTCAACTAACAACATTAACTCAGGTATTACCTAGATATATCAACCTGAGTAGCTGTAGTTATTAGGTTATCTACAAGTAACTTGAGTAATACTTAGCCCAGGTACAATCTTAACTTTGATATCTAATTTAAATGGTTCACCCAAGGTATTAAAACTATGCTAAGAGTTCTACACTATTTGCTATACCTGCACCCAACTATGAGAATTATCTATTAAACTATTTGGTTATAACTGCTGTTATTCACTCTCTAACCCTGGGTATTTCTTACTATATAAAAGTGGATTTTGGTATCTACTTATATAGACTTTGGCATTCTATCTTAGGACTTACTAACCCCAATATTTGGGCTAGTCTATTCTTGAAATAAATCTAACAGAGCAGTATATGTTCTACACATATATTTATCTGTATGTTCTTATAACTTCTTTCTAATTAGTACATATTGACCTGTCATTTTGTATGTGTATCTTATGCTACCTTTTGTAGTATTGCCATTCTACAGATATTTTTTAAGTACTAACCTTCTTAACTAGGCATTTATTATATACTTCTTGCTTTTATTTAGTTTACAACAACCCCAGTATCTACACTTAAACTATCTTTTTATCTAGATTCTTTATTAGTTTTTCCCTTACTTCTAGCTAGCAACCTAGAAAGATTAGTCTGCCCAGGCTTTAAGTGTCTTATAGTTGCCCTCTTCTTGGTCTATACTTTTGGAGCATATGCAGAATTTATATTGTAACCAAAAATATATAACACTACAAATATAGTAGACAAGTAAAAAGCACTTCAAAAAATAAGATTTAACCCAACATATACAAATAAGGAAGATGAAGTACAAAAATTCAAATTAGCATTTATTAGAAGCAAAAAATAATCAAATATACAAGAAGGATTATAAATATTATTAGCAAACATGCTACTACAATAACTATGAAGACTATTTAAGTCAAATAAAACTAATAGATTATAATATCAGAACAACAAAAATATTTTTTAATACATTAAAAAAAGTATATAAATACTTTAAAGAAGAAAATATAAAAAATACTTTAGAAGTAAATTAGAAAAAAAACAAGCAAGTTATTTATTGTGGTTTTCGAAATGGTTGACACTAAAATATTTTGTATACTTACTGTATACTGATATAGAATTATTTAACCCTAAAAAATTTTTTTGTATACTTTAAATATATTAGTTGTATTTAAAGTATACAAAAATTTTTTTAGAGTTAGATGATTTTATATCAGTATATAGTGAGTATACAAAATATTTTAGTGTCAACCATTTCGAAAACCGCGATAAACAAAAAAGAAATATATAGCAATAAAAAAAGAATTTAAAAAAAAGATTATAGAATAATCAATCTAAATAATCTGAGATGTTATCTATGTTATCAAACAGAATATTACATATCTAAATGCTTTTAAAAAGACAAATATGAAATCAAATATAAAAAAGAAAATTATCAAAAGAACAAAAATAATTATAATAAAAGCAACAAATACTATAAAAAAGCCAATGATAAAGGAAGTTATAAAAAAGAAAATTATAACAATACCACAAAAAGAAAAAGTAACTTCAAAATAAAATATAAAAAGCCAAGAAAATATAACAAGCAAAAGTTAAAAAAAAAACTTACAAGAGATGAGAAAATTGCAATAAAAAATAAAATCAAAAAGCAACTATATGGAAATAAAAACAATAAAGAATATAAAAACAACTATAGAGACCTAAAGAAACCATTCCAAACTAAAGAATACAAATTACCAAATATTAAATATAATATATTTGGATTACCAACAAGTAACGATAAATCACCAGGATTAGACAAACCAAAAATCAATAAATGAAATAGAAATTGCAAAACTAATACTCACTTAACAAAATACTGTTACAAATACTAAAAAGAAAAAAAAGGAATTGAAGATCCAATGTTATTTAACTCTGAAAAAAGAAAGTACAAAGAAACATATTTGTTAAACAGAAATCAGACCAAAATGATAAATAAAAATATCTAGACTATCAAGACTTTAACAATTCAAAGAATGGGAACAAGAACAAGAATTTGATGAATCAAGTGATAATAAAAAAAACAAAAAATTGCAAACTTTGAAAAAACTAAAAATCTAAGAAGATTACTATGATGATGAAGTAATATATAACAACCACTTTTATAAACTAAAAAATGATTATTTCTAAATAGAAGCATGTTCAATACTCATAAACTCCCAAATAAACAAGACTGTATTGAAGAGTACCAAAATAATAGTAATTATATTTATAATAGTAATATATAAACACTTACAAATTTAAATTCTGTAAAACTCAATATATTTAATCTATGTATTAGCTTATTAAAAGAAATACATACTTATAATAAAAATATATTTAATAGACCAAAAAATACCAGAATGCACTTTGCTAAAAAGTATAAATATCTATTTTTTCTAAAACAAACTATAATAAACAAACTATATTTTAAAAAAGCTAAAGAATTTTATCTAGTAGTACTTATAAACAATATACCTATAGAAATAAAATTAGTTGAAGGATTAACAAATACATCTATGAGAATAAGCTATACAAAAAAACTTGGACTAGACCAACTAATTGCCAAACTAGCTAAAACAGAAGCAGTAAAAAGTAATATAGAAATATTAGACAAACTAGTAGTTGACATAAAATAAATAAACACTTAATACCAAAAGTAAAAATAAATATTCTAAATACCAAATCAAAATATATCCTCTTAAGCAATAAACACCAAATAATGATAAGAATCTAATACTCAACAAATTCTCATTAACAAAAAACTAATTATTAATCAATATGTAATACTAGCTAGACCTAGCTAAGCAAATAGTACAGATAATACTTTAATCTGAGATACTGCTGGCTACTCTGCTAGTAGTTATACTGCTCTTAAAGGTCTGCCTAATAGTTATCCCAAAGTATTTCTAATCCACTAACTATTTTTGTATAGTAAATTTAACTTTATAGTATCTAAAAGTCAATTTTCAAAACAGAGAGATATGGCAACCAATATGAACAATAACCTTTTTTAAACAAAAGATATAATGACTACATATTAAAAGATATCTTCTTAACAAATAATCAACTTGAAAATAATAACAAAAACTTATTAAAAGTCAATATTGGCTACCTCCTTTTTCTCAAAAAAAATATATAGCATCCAATATTAAAAAAATCTCTTTTCCAACAAATTATATGGGTGTTGGTAAAAGAAAACCTGTAAACCAATTCACTGATTTTCACTCTGGCTAGCTCAGCCCCTGAGAATCCAATTCCATATAATTGTTCTAGTAATTTTAATAATATTATTATTATTGTAATATATAATTAATTTTTATTATGTTGATTACAGGATTATGGAAGTATTGTTATCTTTAATAGAACACGTTTTTATAAAATTACTACAATGTTCAAGTGAAGGTTTTGAAAATGAAAACAACTGTATAATTGATCATTTATAAAATTATGAAAAAAAATTATTTTTTTTAAAAAAACCTCTAAAACAGATTACTATAGATATACTATGAAAATATTTATTTTTATTATTATATTTTTGTACTATTTTTTTTTTTTTTGTTTATATTGTGTTTCCTTTGTATGAAATTCTTTCTGATTTTTAACTCTCTTCATTACTTCTTTTGACAGTTTTAAACAAAGCTTGTTCTGGAAGGTAATTAGACAATATGGTCAAATTTTGTTCCAGAAAACTACTTGTTTCTCTTCTAAGAGGCTCTTTGGTTGAAGTTTTTGAGAGTTCAAATAGATTATATCTGCATTTTGCTTCAATAACAGATATTCGTCCCAAGGATTACTAATTCTCACTTTAGTTTTCATTATTCTAGGCATATTATAGCTAAAGCAGAAAAAATAATATTTTTGAATAGCAGGTGGTTTTTAATATAGCATACTAAGTGCAAAGGCCCAATCACAAAATGGCTCTATGTGAGTATTCAGATTTGCTGTGATATTATTTGTTGCATTTCTGTTAATTATATCAGTTAGTTGATCAATACACCAAATTTCAGATCTAATATACTTTTGCTTTGTTAGACCAAAGCCTCAATCGACAGAGTTTCTAATATAGCCTTTAACTTGAAAGCAATACTTAATTGTTTGAAACAATTAAGTATCGCATATCCAAAAAGGATATTAGAGAAGGTATGAGTTTTTATTTTGACCACCACAGTTATCAGCCCACAATTGAATTTCTTTTACATCACCTACAGCAAAGGTAAGGAATAGATACACTATTGAAGCAACCTCGTTTGCTCTTTTTGATACTTTATTTTCAGAATAAATTATATGCCAATGATTATCTAGACTTTCATCAACTAGGCCAAATTAATGAATTTTTAATAATGATATGTAATATCATTTTCCAAGTTGCTGTGAATTATAAGGTATCTCTAAATTTTGGGCAAAATCAAAAGAAAAAACTCGAAATAATCTATCACCATTTTTGGCAGCCTGTATATCTTTTTCATAAGCTTCTTTCATCATTCGATAATCCAATATATGTAATACAAACTGTTCATTAAGATTTTTACTTGTATTATTATCATACTCTTTAATTGTATGCTTAAATATAGTATATTCATCACACATGTCCTTAGATAGTTTTCTAATTATAATTTTATTAAGCTCAGTATCATATTTCCATGTTTGATAAAAAGATTGATAACTCCTAATATAGTTTTCTGGATTTGTTAAATTATAAACTTTGAAAAGACGATTATATGAAAAATGAAAAGGAAGAAGAGTAAGGTTATGTTTTTTATAAATTATATTTATATTTTCATCTATTTTTTTTCTTGAAAATTTTTGAACAGCTATTGCTTTACCATATGAAATTTTACCTTTTTAGTAACTGCCCTGCAATTAGACTAATTACTAAATCACTGGATAGTTCCCAAACCTATATTTATTATATATATTCTGCTTATATACTACTGTACAATGTTTACCAGCCAACTTCTACCTCTCAGTATTTATCACATTACTCCTAATTCATTTCTTGTACCACTTCCAAATTGGTGTCTTTTGAGTAGGTACTCTTGGTGCTTCCAGTTTGGTGTCCCTGGGGAGCTACTTTAAGGACCTAATCTGTATCTCAAGCCATGTGCTGCCAGGTTATAAGACTTGTATCTCAAGCCACCTGCTGTCATACTAGGGTATTATTTCACGTCGATCTAGGTATTTGTGTTGTACACCACCAAATTAGGCTACCGATTCTTCTATAGTACTCCCTATTGGTATAGTGATACAGGGGTCTGGATCCTTAGGACGGGAGTTAAATACCTCATTTAATTACTATTACAATTCAATAACCCAGAACCCGCAGCTCTGCTGTGTTTCATCATAGACTCCTATATAGGTTGTGCGACTATTACACTCTAGCCTGTCTTTATTTTCATACTACCGGATTGCCTGCTTCCATACTTTCGGGATTTCTTTTAGCCAGTTTTCCTTGTTTCCTTGCGCCAGAGGTGTTCTATATTTGGTAAAGCTATTCTCTTACTACAGCCCCTTACTATATTCACTGCTTCTCTTACCACTTCTAGATATACCGCATTCAGCTGTCCTCCCAATCAAGATCTCAATACTGCCTTAGGGTTGTTGGTGCTACCTTGCCAATCGTGAATTCACATGCACAGCCTTCTGCAGTAATACCTTCTGTGACCCATATTATATGTAGTGTCCAGTCTTTTCCATAGCTTGGGGCTCCTTCCAAGAATTCTTTATCAGCCAAATATATACATTATATGGTCTTACTGCTACAGGGTTTTGCATTTGAAAGCTCCTGAAGGTTATAGATATAATTAATTAAATTAATTACCACCAGCTGTAATCAAACTATTGACCTCATCTGTGGAGAGTTAGGCGCCCGACCACTAGGCTACAAGACCTTAACTCCCTGCTTACCAATTATTTTAATAAAATATTTTGCTTTATTAATTGTTTTTGCAGATAAAGTAACCTTAGGTTGACATCCAGTATTTTTATAAAGCTGAGAAAGCATCAATTATTGTTGTTAAGCCTACTTATGAAGATAGAAAAAGCATCTCTACCGTATACCCAAAATGTTTGAAAAAAAGGAAGCAAACTTCACCAAAATATGAAAGATAATACTTGTTTATATTAAATGATTTGTTTGATTTTTTATCTTGATAAAAAGTCATAAGTATCATCATCGAATAACGTCTTTGCTTCTTATCTATATTAATAACTTCTAATACCAAGGATTGTAACTAACTTAGTAAGACTCTTTCACTACATCTTTTTGCATATATACACCTCATAAGCTTGTTAATTAGATCATTTATGACTGTTTGATTCTCTTCAGAAATCTGTATTGAAGATTTTGCATTATTTGCAGTTTCTTTATCTATAGTGCTCCAATTGCTTGATATTGATTCTGAGTCTTCAAGATTAAAGTCAATGATTTCTTCATCACTTTTTGACTCAGAAAAGATATATAGTATTTCAAATTTTCAAAAAATTTCATTGTTAAAATTAAAAAAAAATAGAGAACAAAATAAATTACAATTATAGATTATACTATATAAAGAGTCAGGTAATAATTAAGATTAAGCAATTGGCAGCTAGATTATAATATAACAACTTGGTATATATGTTTATTTATGATGTTTATGATATTAAATACTTTTTTTATGTCTCTTACTAATCTAAGCAATATGCTTTGCTAAATCAATAATATTATTCAACAATGCATATAGATTCAGTGATATATATAGATTTAGCAATGTATATTATACTTTGTCAAATATATATGTATTAGTGAATCTATATACATTGCTTGAATATATGCATTACTGAATCACTTAATTATTTTCTAAAAAAAAGTTAAAAAAAAATCCACCAATTGATCGATCTCAAAAAATTTTAATTAATCACCATCTCTGATTATTTTTTTATTTGAGCTGTGATATAATAATTAACTAATAAATTTAATTTTTTAATATCAATCTTCATTATAATACACTAATTAATTTTTAAAATAGAAAAATTATATTTTTAAAATTGTTAAATATATTTTACTTGCTAAATATTAATAAACTTTTTAACATAACAAATTCAATTTATTGCTTTTAATTATGTTTAAATTTTTGTAAAAATAAATTTTGCATTATATTAATTGGTGGATCACCAATTAATAAACTTTTTAACATAACAAATTCAATTTATTTGCTTTAATTATATCTAAATTTTTATAAGGGTGTGGCGACTTAGTGAAGTAGTCTAGTTGTCACCCCACCAAGTGGCAAATCTAGTATTTAAATCTCACAGACGACGATTTCAAATACTGGGCTGGTAAGGTTAACAACTATTCTAAAAATAGCTTGAATCTATGATATGTAATCTTAGATAACACTATTTCAAATGGGAAGTAAGCTATCGCAAAGTGGTAGAGTGTAGGCCCTGCATTTGTTTACAGGTTATACAAAGAAATACATTTCAGTAATTATTAGGTGCAAACTCTATGATAAGTCAATGCTATGTAAATCCTAGAAAGCCAGAATAACTGAAAACCTGTTTGGGAGGACTTGAGTAGGGATATAACAGAAGCTTTCGACAATGCTGTGGAATGGAACTTGGATGGCACCAGTTCTGGGGTATTGTTCGGACTGAACCTTTTGAGGTGAGAGGTCAACCAGGGTGGTTGCCAGAGTCACACCAGAGGAAAAGGATGTGTGTTATGAAATCATGTACTAGGAGTTCAGAGTCCAAGGGCATCTAAAGCTGGGATAAACCGATATTGTTTTGGGCCAACTAACTGGAATCGAATGTTAAGCCAGGGAGAAGGACCTAAAAGAGAAGTGAAGTGGGCATCAGGGTGAATATGAACCCTATAAAGGTAGGGGATGTGTAGGGGTAACACCCAAGTACTAACTTCAGTTTAAAGGTATAACATCTCTGATACCTAATCTGGAGTGTGTGGGACACAGAAGAGTTGGGGTGGGCATATGCAGTCTACGCCCATCTTGGTAAGATAATTAGTTTACCAAATATAGATAAAGTAGATAGCAGTGCTGGATATAAAGATACTAGAATAAAATATATGTCAGGTATGGACTGGTTAGATTAAATTCAATATTGTAAATACAATTTGTATGAGGGTCCTTGTGATCTTCTATATCTAAAACGTCAATAAACTCTAGTCTCTGGACACTTAACAAAAAAAAAAAAAATTTCATAAAATAAATTTTGCAATAATTGCTTATTCTTATAATAACCAAAGTAATACATGCTATAAAAACAACCAGACAACAATTGTCGATCACACATCATCATCATGGTATAAAATTTTTCAGGGGCTGCTGTACAGAGTGAAAATCAGTGAATTGGTTTATAGATTTTCTCTTACCAACACCTACATAACAATAACATGAATAAAAAAGCATATTAACTAATAAACCTATAACTAATAGCTAATCTTAAAAAAAAACAAGACTTATATAAGAGACAAGATAACTAACAATTAAAAGATAAGACAGTCTATATTAAAGATAATCTGCTATTACTTATAACAAATAACTAAAAAACAAACTAACAAATAGATACAAAGCTTAACAAATATCAAGAGATATATGGAGTCCTTGCAGTAGAAAAAGCAGAAATTGCCCCAAAAATAAAATTTGAGTTTTTATTAGATTTGGGTAAATTTCAATGTAGTTAATATTTCTCAATTATAAATTAATATCGATTTGCATAATAAACAGTTGAGATAATGTAAAAAAAAAAGTTGCACGAAGCTATGCACATTACGAGATTACCCAATAATCACCTAGTACCTTTAACCAATCAAAACTGTGAAATTTTGATTGACCTAGATTAGTCTGAAAATCAAAACAAGTGATTAATCTCAATTATCTCAAAATAAGATATATTCGAGTTTCTGCCCTTTCTACTACAAACACTCCATATGATATCTGAAATGCTAATAAAACTATTCTAAAGAGAGATATAAATCAAACCAATATTAAAAGACTATTAATAACCAAGAGAATAAGAATAAAAAGGATTAATAAAAGACACACTAATATCACAAACCTAAATAAATTAAAGAAATTGAAAGCTTATTTAGAATACAAGAAATCATACAAACAAAAAAAACAAGAGATAAATTATATAACTAAAAAATAGTTCTACAAGAAACAACCAAAATATTAATATCAAAAGGAATGTAAATGAGAATGCTATACAAATATTCTTAAAAATTTGGGAGCAAATTAGAAATAAAAGTAAACTTATTGGAATAACAACTAATAGCAATTGAAATGCTATAGTTGAAGCAGTAATAGAAATAGAAGCAAACTTAATACAAATCTTTAAACAGTATATATCTGTAAAAGGAGAATTCAAAAATAAGGCTTATGGCAACTTTGCAACCTTGCAAAGAGAATTGCCAGATATTTAGAATGATATTAAGATTATTTAATAAAATAAATAGACATAATTAAAGCTAGTAATACATGCTTCAATAAGATTAACAATAAGTGGTAACCTGCTAAATAGACAAGAAGAAACAAATTAAAAAACCAAATGAATATGCAAGAAATATAAAGAGCACACAATATAGGAGCATGAAACTATGTACTCCACATAGGATCAACCAAGAATACAGATTCTAAAGAAATAACTAAAAATCTACAACACATCCTTGCATGAACTACTTCCACAGATGTGATAATCTTACTTGAAAACTCAGCATCAAATAAGTGTTATGGAGCAACCTTTGAAAAATTGTTTAAGATTAAGGGAAGTATCCCTAAGGAAGAAAGATATAAAAAAGATAATACCAGTAAAGTAATAGGCCGGATAAGGCTGTGCTTTGATATACAGCATTACTTCACTACAAGTGTAAAGAGAACCCTGAAAGAATACCTCAAAGTAATTGAGGATTATGGAAAAGAAATACGACTACTACATATAAATAATGTAATATGCACTAGAATACAAAAAACAAATGCTAATAAAAGGTTTAATATTATTATCATATAGCAAAGTTTCTTTTTCATACAATTAATTGATAATTTTTTTATCTTTTAGTTATAGCCACTTTTACTAAAGACGCATTACTACCCTTTAATCTACATTATTGATTAAACAACACACGTATTTATCTATCCACAACCAATCTCTCTATTTAATAAAAATGCTAAACTAATATGACTAATATAAATAATAAGACTGTTTTTATAATAAATTAAACAGTTTCAATAAAATTATTCTCTAAAGTCAAATTTTATACCCAATATAATCGTTTTCCAATTTTTGATTTCAAAATCTCGTTATTTTCTAGTATAACTAATCATAACAATGGTAATAAATAGTGATTTTTTGTCTTCTAGGTGAAGTTCTTCACTTTTCCTGATTATTTTACACAGTCACGAAGCTAAAGACAAAACCAAAAAAAAATTTTTTATATTAGTGAAACATTATGTTCCCAAAAAGTACTCTAAAGTGTATATTTGCACAAGATATAATGCCGTTAATACCTACTCCCACTCTAAGATAGCCTTCACATTAATTCTAATTAAATTCAAATATTTAATTTAAGTCTGAAGTAAACTTTAACTTGACATTGTGAGACCGGAAACATGATCTGATGGCAGGCACGTGACCACATTACCTCGGTAAATCCCAAACAGGGACCCGGAAAATTTTGGATATCAAATTGCAAAAATTTATTTGGGTATTGACCAATATTTGGATAAAATTTGGGTAAAAATTCTAAAAATTTGGAAAATTTTGGGTTATTTTTCGTCAGAAAAGCACTGTTGACCAATCAAGACTTTATCAAAAATTTTGGGCCCATGATTTTCCGGGTTCCAAAATTTTCATTGTCCCATTTTTATTGGCCGGAGATCACATGTTTTCTAAAAATCGCTAAAAAAATTTGAAAAAATTTGGCTAAAACACAAAAATTTGGAAATATCCAAATTAAGCCAAAAATTTGGAAAAATTTGGAAAAATTTATTTCCAAAATTTTCTGGGTCCCTGATCCCAAATTGGATTTGAAATAACGCCCACCTGCGCGTTATTTCGAGTACGCGCATGTACGTTATTTAGAAACAAGAATTAAATTTGCACCCCTAACTAATAAGAATAAAAAAGTGCTTCGGAACTGGATTTGATATTAAGTAAATTTATTTTTTGGCTTTAGCAAAAGTTGTTTTTCAGGTTGAGACAATTTTAACAGTGGTAAAATCATCAAAAAAAAAAAAGTTCTGTAGTTCGCCTGCAATGCCTCTTCAAAGTTTCGCAACGTTTGTTTACCTTTTGTTTACATAATCTGTAAACAAAGATAAACAAATGTTGCAAAACTTTAAAGAGGCATTGCGGGCGAACTACAGGACTTTTTTTGATGATTTTACCACCGTTAGAATCGGCTCAACCTGAAGAACTAAAGTCAAAATAGATTTACTTAATATCAAATCAGTTCCGAAACACTTTTTTACTCACTTATCTTTTTTTATTTATTTATAGGGATGTGTGTTAATTCGGGACGCCCATGAGCGTTAATTTGAAGCTACATATACTACTTTAGGGGTATCTGATTTTCGAATTAACGCCCCTGGACGTTATTTCGCACTTATACAGTATGCCAGATCTGAATTAAGATAATTTGGATGAAATGGCGGCGGCGGAGCTTAGTAATACTGGCTATAAGGCCGATATGGTGTTTATCGATGATTTTAAGGATATAGAAGATTTCTGGGAATGTAAAAACCCGAATTAACAAAGAATAACTCCCGCCTATGCTTTATTAAAAACATTCATATAATAATACAAGTATCCCAAATAAAACATACAATACCTATACGTTCACTAAATTGTTACCAACCTAGTATTTCCTAAAATTATCCCGAAACTATGCTCGCCCAGTCGCCAAATCTAACACGCATTTTTCGATCCAACTTAACCTAACTTTGGTTACACGAAACAATCTTCGCTCAACGTATAACATATATCAAATGTAAGTTATGATGGTTACACGATTTGTTTAATTTCATATTTACTGTTTAACACATAGTATATGTATGCGCAAAAAAAGGGGGATTATCTTAAACAAGATCATAAAATAAAAAAAGTTAAAAAAAGTTAAAATTTAAAAACAAAAAGATCATAAGTCAACCAGAA
>CAJVPY010001144.1:0-20820 GCA_910591965.1 Dentiscutata erythropus | reverse complement strand
GAGATTTTAATTGACGAAAGTCGAAACTAGGTTTCGACTTTCGTCAGCGCGAAACCTCGAGGTTTCGTCTAACAACTTATAAAGAGCTATTATAAATTAGTCTTGTGAACATAATGCGTAAATCAAGTTTTGTCTTAATTAAACGGAAATTCCAGTATCTTACAATAGATTTTGTGCTAGCGGTAGTATATTACAAATGATTTATTGGCTTTGCTCAGAAAATATATTTCCCAATACCAGTATGCAATAATCCCGGTTAACAGGCGTATCTACGAGTTACCTAAATGATCCTTAACCGGGCTTAATCTCTGAGAGACACAATAAGAGAAAATTTTCGCACCCAACCGAAAATCGCATTTATCTCAAAATTTGGTCTAGTAAACCATCTTTAAAGTCCTAACAAAGATAAACGAATCATTTGTTTTCCGAGTACTACGTGATAATATAATCGATTTCGCCTGCGATACTAAATCCAGACAATATGTGATGGTATGCAGTGAAAATTGGCATTAGTTTGTTAATCTAGAAAATGGTTAATTTTCTCTCTTTTATTAAAAAATATACAAATATTGTAAATTCTGAAAAAAGACGTTACGTCGGAGTATCGTTTAACAACAATTAAGTTATAGATTTATTATGTGAATAATTTACAAAATATTGGAAACAATTAATCTGATTCTATTAACAATTGTTATTACACTTTATATTTATGCATCTCCAAATTCTTTATTAAATTCTCTATAAGATAGAAGAAATCAAATCAAAATTTGAACGAATGAATCCATGTATTTTCTAAAGAGTTTAATGTACAAACCTTCCAATTAACAACCGTCGAATTTCGCTTGTTCCTGCACCAATTTCGTATAATTTAGCATCACGAAGAATGCGCCCTGTATCAAAATCATTTATGTAACCGTTCCCCCCAAGACATTGGATTGCATCTAATGCAACTTCAGTGGCTCGCTCGGCTGAATACAATATCACCGCTGCGCAATCCTTTGTTAAAACAAAATAGATAATAAATAAATAAACATTATCTAATTGCAAAAATAATCCAATTAATGAAATAAAAAAAAAATTATACTTTATTTGAAGTATGGCCTCGATCACAAGCTCTGGCAACGGAGTAGACATATGATCTAGACGCATTGAGTTTAGTATAAATGTCCGCTAACTTCGCTTGAATTAGTTGAAATTGCGCAATCGGTTTACCAAATTGTTGGCGAGTTTGTACATAAGGGACAACAATGTCAAGAGCTGCTTGCATAAGCCTAATTTATATTATTTGGTTATATTTAAATTTAATGTGGCTTAATAAGCAATTTAATAAAAAGAGATTTATCAATTAAGCAAATTAGCACAAATAAGAAATTAATAATAAACAAATTATTTTACATATTTCAGTAGTTTGATTAAAAAATAATCATTATCTATTGGCTAAATTGACTTGAATAAAAGTGCAGATAATAAATTAATAAGAGGTGTATACATTGTTTATTATAAATAAAAACTTAATAAAAAGAAATCCGTATTATTTCACCGACAATTACTTCATAAACACCACATTTCATGACAATTATTCATCGACAAGTTCATTTTACCGACAGTCTATTTTACTGAAGCTCTTTTATTAACAGGACGGACTTTTTGAAATGAGCTTCAGTGAAATAGGCTGTCAGTAAAATGAGCTTGTTAGTGGTGAAATGCAGTGTCTATAAGGTGATTGTCAGTGAATTGATTGGATCTCAATAAAAAGTGGCCTATCAGGAAGTTAACAAGAAACATGAATTATAATCTGTTATTGGCTATCAATTTTCTAAAAATTACAGAGCAGCAAAAACATTCTTACTGTTTTATATTTTAGATTATACATATAAATTAAAAATTTAAACCATTTTAATTGAATAAAAAAAAAAAAATTTATAAATTAAAAAAAAAAGAAAAATACCAGAATATTTATATAATTTAAAACTAAATATGTAAGCCAATAAACAGCTTCAGCATTAAATATAAATAAAAAAGAAAGCCTCAATAATAAATAATTGTTTTTTGGTTAAATATATAAATTTATGGAGTTAATGGCTTTGCTAAAAATTGACTTTTATTAAATTTTTTAGCGAGAGCACCAGAATTTGTTGAGTTTCGGTAATAACAGATTTTTTTTAGTAGTTTTACTTTTTTTTTTTAGCGGAAATACTAGTGTTCGTCAAGTTAAGTTTGAGGTTTCGACTTTCGTCAGAAGGATTTGAGAGTTTTGACTTTCGGCAGAGGTTTCGTCATTTAGAGGTCAGGTTTCGGCTTTCGTCATCAAGCAAAAATGGTTTCGTCTAACAACTATAGCTCTTTAATTGTTAAATTAATTATCAGTTATCAAGTCAGAAACCTGGCTATGCTCAATATTGTGATAAAAAGAAAAAAAAAGAAATCACTATTACAATTTTCTTTATATTTATGACAAAAAATTTTTGCTACTCTTTAAGTTATTTCTATCTTGTTAAGATCAAAAATTATCAGCCATTTCTTATTAAATCACTTATTTAACCGGAAAGTATAAAATAATTTGTTAATTAAAGTATTCGAAAGCGATGTATGCACTTCTTATTTGGTTGTTGAAATTCATGTTGATTTATGATTCTTATAACTTGATTTTCTGAAAATTTATATACAAAATATTGATTATAAATTTTAGTCTTATCTGAACACAAAGTTGTATAATGTACTTACAAAGCGCATCTGCTAAATGCTTTTCCATTAATCCGGTCTTTAATTTAAAATGAAAAAAAGAATAACATCAACATGTAAATAATAATATGTCAAATCACTAGAAGTATTCGAATATTCAATGAATTTATTCAGATATTAATTAATTCAATTTTTTAATCAATATCTGAATATTAAAAAAAAAATTAGATTAATAAATATCCAGATGGTTAGTTTTAACTGGATCAGATCATATCTCAAAGGTTCAATTCTTTCAGGAATTGTTTCCACAAAGTGCATCGATTAATGCTGATCTGTGTTCATATTATAAGACTCAAAGAAGGCGCATCTATTAATGCTTTTTTCTTCTCTTGCTCTTGCAAGATATACTTGCTAAGGCCTTTTCACCTTCCGATTCAAGTTTGTTGGAACATGAGTTAGCATAGTGTTCTCAATTCAAAAAATCAATATTAAGTATGCTCGATTTTGATTGGTCAACTTAAATACTGCGCCTCATAAATTTAAAATTCTTCTTCCCGGACTCAATGACCCGGCCGGGTTATGAAAACCAAAAAATTAACTTTATTTGGCCTAAATAAAACAGATATTTAATAAAATATAACATTAAGTTTAAGTTCCTTACAGCTATTTTTTATCCATGAAATAATTTAAGCACAACAATAATACCGCTATATGTTAATGGGTGTGTCCGCTTAACAGAATATACCGCTGCAAATAAGATTACAGAATAGCAGTAAAGGTGGATAATTTAATCAGTCTGGTATAGGAATGCGAATACAAATTTAAAGGAACCGTACCATACTAGTCTGTCATAATTCCCAATCTTCATATTACATATAAATATGGTACGATTTTTAAATTCATACCGTGCACTCCGATCAGGACAAAGTTTGAATAATAATTTTAACGGTTAACCAGGTTAACGAGGTCACCAAATAACTCACTTTTTTACCTGGGTAATAGGTGAGCAAATTTTTTATACGGACTTATTCTCTAGTGCCCCAAAAATATCTACAATCGATAAACCATTTACACGAGAACTGGTCTAAAAAAATGATATTCCAATTAAATTAACTTCAAATTATTAATAATTAATATCAATATTATATCGAAAAGGAGAATTAGGCGATCGTTATATCAAGCACCAAGGATTAATGAATAATAACCAGAATCGGATATGTACAAACAATATCAAACGATTCTGGTTTTCATTATTACAAATCCGAAATATTTCGTCAAAAATAAATTATCATAAAAGTCTGACTGACTCGTGTACCTTATGGGATGTGCCCTCTGACAAATTTTAATTTTACCTGGTATCCAAGTATGATGCTTTATACAATATCATATTGGACAGATAAAATTAAACATATGAATTAAGGAAATATCCTGGGTATACAAGTTAGGTTTTCATGGTAATTTCGCCAGGACGAAATACCTTAATTTACCGCAGCAAAAAATTAGAATTTATGTAATGAATGGCCCAGGGGTGTAATTTCGAATTTGGCCTAAATTAAGTTTAATTCTGGCCATTATTCAAAATATCACACAAACGTTATTTCACGCTTGCATGGTAATATAATAATGTTTTTATGTTATAAAAAATTTCTTTGCAAAAAATCTAGCACATCTTTCTTTCCTCATAGGAAAATTAACTGGTCTTTCATAATAAAAACAATCATCCCATAAAGTAAAAACAATCTTTCACGAAACAATCTTAAAGTCTTTCTATTCTTTTTGATTGCCAAACACATAAACATGTTATTGTTACACGTATATACAATATGGACGCGACGTGATTGTGTAAAGAAGTAAAGAAGATTACACATTCTAAACATTGTTTAAGAACTGACTTTGTGATTGAAAGGATTTTTGTAAAATCTTGAATTCAGCTTTGACTTGATAATCAGTCGCATGAGCATAAAATTTTGGTGATGCTGAGGAATTATGAATTAGAATTGGCTAGGGCAACAAGTGTATAACATTTGCTAAAATTTTATGTGCTACGGATATGTACAAATTAGCAGTGTTGGCCGATGACCTTCAATGACCCATATGACCTTTATGACCAGTCGTAGTTCATTTGGTCATAACGAAGATTAATATGACCTTTTTTAATATAGTAAGAAAAAAAATTTTTATTAGCATTTAACATGACCAATATGACTTATTACCAAAAAGTCATATGATTATATGACCAAGATCATATCAAAAAAATGTTATGACTTAGGTCATCGGTCAACACTACAAATTAGAATGTTACGTACTGTATTTAATTTAAAACACATTGTATATTTTATATATCTTAAAAATAATATGCAAAAAAATCCACGTAATACTTAAAAGCAATCTTCAAAATCTTTATCAAAATACTGAATAGCTCAAGAACATTCTGAAATCCTATATTAATTCGTCGAATTTATCGTTACAGACTTATAAAAAATTGGTATTGTATCCTACAATCTATACTATACAGATCTGCACCATAATTCAAACAACCAATTCTTAGCTACAAAGACCTTAAGAGCCGCGAGCCGATATTATTACCAGATTTTTATCATGCGAATATTAGCCAATAATAATTATTTACATTCTAATGTCAATTACAAGCGAACAAGTGGGGAAACTTATCGCTATAGTCCAAGACTATTATTTCTGTAATTATAATGAACCTCTATTATAAGATATTGGTTAGTGCTCCGAAAGAGTCATTCGAGTTGAATCCGTATTTGTTCGAACAAACTCGGGTTTGAAAATCTCTACTCGTGTATTATTAAAATTCGGTTATCCGGTAATTTATCATAGCTCAATCTCTACCACGAATTTAGGCAAATTTTTATCTATACTGTACTTTTCATGCACATTATACTTTTATCACTTGGGGTCGTTTCGGGTTTTATGTTCTGGGGTCGATTACTCCTTCGGAGCACTAATATTGGTCATGCGATGAAATATTGTTCCGACAGAACAAATTTTATGATATTTATTTATCATCGATGTTATCGTGCAATTATGAACTTGCTTTACAAGTCATTATTGGCTAACTGAGTTTTAATTCGAGATTGTTGTGCTTATGTAGTAGTTCGTGGATCAGTATGGTATAGGTGAGCAGATCTATACGGATCAATTATTATATATAGATCCGCATATAGTACGTATAATTTTGAACAACAAGGAAAAAATCTATGATCATAATAAAAGTTTGCATAATAACTATATATTATTAAGCTAAAATTGGTCATCCTCTAGTTTTAGTTACCAAATCTAGAAAAAAATTTTAGACCTGGTATGTATCGATAACGCGTTTAATCGATCTTCCCTCATTGTTCCCCATTATCTAATTCATTTTAACGCATCTTATTAAACAAAAAATTCATATACTCAGCGATACGTCCTAATCTGGGGATATTGATTAGCATAGTCAAAAACCATTATTACATATTAGCAGCATTTCATAATTAACTTACATGATTGCATCATCCGTGTTAATTTAACGGTGAATCTTAATATAGATTGGTAAATAATTCTATGTATAATACAATTTTCTTATACTTGCAGATTGAATTGATACCAATGATACGTATCAGAGATGAAAAATATGTATTCATGAAGTATTTACTGAAAATGTTATTACGCAGATTAATAGCATATACAGTCAGACACCTAAATGCAACTCATTTGGGACCAAACTTTTGATAGCATGCATTTAGAGAACAAAAAATCAGACCAGAGCTTGAGATGCATTTAGGGAGGCTGCATTTAAGGAGATTTGATTGTACATAATCCAGGTTTCTCATTAAAGTTTCTTGCATAATTCACTATTATTGGTGAAGGTACAAAATTTGGGTATTTTAATTATTTTCCGAATCAAATAAAAAAGGAATTTATCGTTATTATCGTTATATAACGATAACGATAATGTTAAATATTTGTGAACCATTATCATTCTTTGCACAATGAAAAAAAAAAACTAGCCCCTGAAAATCCGGTCAGTAACATATGATGCATGGTTAAATTTCAGATTTTCCGGAATCAATTCATTTCTGTATTTGATACGTATTATCGGGTTTATTATAATTGGCTGGGTTTGTTGGTTAGATTGTGGCACTATCGATTTTATCGATTAATGTTTGCCAAAATCGCGACTTAACCAATGATTTTAGAAGAGTTAGTATTCCTCTATAAAATACAAAAATTTTATTTAATCAAAGAAATCTACTAACAACTTTCTATCATGTTATTTCTGCTGCTGATGGCTATCAGTAAAAATAATAAATATATATACAGTATGTATAATAAATAAAATACAGTATGTATCTCGATATATATTGATAACATTAGGTTATGATTTAATCCTAAATTAAATATGACCCACGAAGCAGGTTAACTTTCATCCATGGCACTTACTACCTAAGAGATAATACGTAGAAGCGGTCTTGGGATGTCTCTAGTAATTTATCTGAAGGCATAAACACATTGATTACGAACCAATTCAGCAATATCTACAGTATAATCTATACCAGTGCAATACCTCATCTATCGGCCCCTTAACCAGCCATAAAGCTTCGTTATATTGAAAGTTAAAAAAAGCAAACCAAGTTTAGAAAATAACGATAATAAAAGTAATTATTATAAACTGTTTTACACTAATTTTAACCTGTGGTAATTATATCTGTTACCTGTTGGCAAACTACGTATAAAATTAGTTTATTCTATCAAAATTAATAAGCATACATTCTGTATACGTACGTAGTCATATACATAACAGATAAAATGTCTCCTGTATAAGCACATCAGTTTATAAGCATTGAACCAACTACTTTTAAATATATAAAAATAATTCTCTATATATATTTATATATACGTATACTGTGTATATAATTTAAAAAAAATTCATTTTTTGATTTGCTGACAAGTATAGTGTTGATTATCGTAAAAAACCAACCAAACTGACATATAAGAAAAGACACTGCAAAATATCAATGTATAATTTTACTACTTTCAGTTAAAGATCAATCAGCCCGCATTAATGCAAGTTGCTGCAAGCATCAACATAGAAGTTTTAATCTAAGTGACGTGTAATCCATAACCACTATCGCTATCGTTATAACTTATCGATATAAATTCATTGTTAAAATTGTCACCACCTATCTGCTATTGATAGTATATACGTGTTATATATATATACGGTAAATAAATGATTAAAAAAACTGTCATTAGGAAAAACTATATACGTATTATATTTATATACAGTAAATGACTAAAAAAACTGTCATTAGGAAAAACTATATTTGGATAATCATACTAATACTATATCAGATACGTATCAAATTTTTGATTATCAAATTTCATACGTAGCATGATAATAACATAACAGACATGTGCATATTTGACGATGATTTTTATATAACAGAAAAAATGCTTAAAGTTCACCCCAACAGAAAAAAAAAAGTTCGACTTACTTTATTCCCAAGGATAGATAATTATTATTACAATGTCTGCTAAAGCAATTAGGGAATATGATGGAAAATTGCTCTTAGTATACTGGCTTCTTCGTTCTCCACAACTATTTGAAGAAAGTCAGTCTTCTACTTCAAAATTTTTACCACCAGCTACAAAAGTCGCTAGTATCACTTTCGACACTTCTATCCTCCAAGACGTTGACATCAGTAACCCTCAGACTGCTTTTGATGACCACGTTCAACAAGTATTTAACATCTTAGAACAGGTACATCCATGGCTGTTGACTGATAAATTGGTTGTAAAACCTGATCAACTTATAAAAAGACGTGGGAAATCAGGTTTATTGTTGTTAAATGCTGATTGGCAACAAGTCAAAGAATGGGTTAAGGAGAGATGTGGCAAAGAAATTCAGGTAAATAATTAATCTTTTCTTTTTGATGATTTAAAAATTTCTTGATCTTAACCTATACCATTATTTTGATTAAATCTTTCCCGTTTAGGTTGATAAAGTAGCTGGTGTTTTAAAAACTTTCCTTGTTGAACCTTTCGTTCCTCACCCTTCACATACCGAATATTATATAAACATCAATTCTGTTCGGGATGGTGATTATATATTATTTACCCATGAAGGTGGCATCGAAGTCGGTGATGTTGATGCTAAAGCTTTAAAACTTTTAATTGAAGTTAATAAACCTTTACCTACATGTCAAGAAATAAAAGATACTTTGTTAATTAATGTTCCTGATTCAAAAAAAGATGTTTTAGTCGATTTCATTTCTCGTTTATATGCTGTATACGTTGATTTACATTTTACATACCTCGAAATCAATCCATTGGTTGTGTTAGATCCTGTTCCAGGAGAGGATGTACCAAAAATTTATTACTTGGATTTAGCTGCTAAATTAGATCAAACTGCTGAATTTGAGGCAGGTCCAAAGTGGGCTATTGCTCGTGCTCCAAAAAGTGTTGGTATTCCTGATATTTATGGTACTACAAAGTCTGCAAAATCTCAAATTGATCAAGGTCCTCCTATGGAATTTCCGGCTCCTTTCGGTCGTGAATCAACGAAAGAAGAAGCTTATATACAAGAATTAGATTCTAAAACTGGTGCTTCTTTGAAATTAACTATTTTAAATAAAGAAGGAAGAATATGGACTATGGTTGCTGGTGGTGGTGCATCAGTTGTATATAGGTAAAATATTTATGTTACTATTTACTTTAACAAATATATATTCACATTTAATGATAAGTAAATAATAATAATAAGAATAATAACATGTATATTTATTTAATATATTTTTTTTTTTTAGTGATGCTATTGCCGCTTTAGGATTCGCCAACGAGCTCGCTAACTATGGTGAATATTCAGGTGCTCCTACTGAAACACAAACCTATGAATACGCAAAGACAATACTTGATTTAATGACTCGTCAATCTGTTCCGGATCCTAAAGGAAAAGTCCTTATTATTGGTGGTGGTATTGCAAATTTCACGAATGTCGCTGTCACTTTCAAAGGATTAATTCGTGCATTACAAGAGTTTAAAAAGCCATTGATCACACATAATGTAAAAATATTTGTTAGGCGTGGTGGCCCTAATTATCAAGAAGGATTAAGGGCTATGAGACAATTAGGTGATGACATTGGTGTTGAAATTAATGTGTTTGGACCCGAAACTCATATCACTGAGATTGTACCATTAGCTTTATTGGGACATGGCTCTGGACTTGATAACGACTTTAATGATAAGGTCGATAAAACTAGTAATTATTTCAATGATAGATTACCTGAAACATCATATACTACTTCAAAGAAATCTACAGAAGTAAATTCTGATGCTACAGTAAAATCTAAAGAAAATAATTCTCGCCCTTCAACTCCGATACCTGATCCACGTGAACGAATGGCTTACTTTGAGAATCCTACTACTCAAGAACGTCCTTGGTATATTTCTTTCACCAAAGAAACTCGTGCTTTTGTATATGGAATGCAGGCTCGCGCTGTTCAAGGCATGTTAGACTTTGACTATATGTGCAAACGGGAGGTCCCTTCAGTTGCTGCCATGATTTATCCTTTTGGTGGAAGCCACTTACAAAAATTTTATTGGGGTACAAAGGAAACACTTCTTAACGTCTTCAGCAATCTCGAGGAAGCAATAACAAAATTTCCAGAAGTTGATACTATCGTAAATTTTGCTTCGTCTCGCTCAGTTTACGATTCAACTTCTGAATTCTTTAAATATAGTAATCAAATAAAAACCATTGCGATTATTGCTGAAGGTGTTCCTGAACGTTACGCACGAAAAATACTTCATGAGGCTAAAGAGAAGAATGTATTAATAATTGGTCCCGCAACTGTTGGCGGTATTAAACCTGGATGTTTTAAGATTGGAAATACAGGAGGCATGATGGATAACATAATTTCTTCCAAATTGTATCGTCCGGGTTCAGTAGCTTATGTTTCAAAATCCGGTGGAATGTCCAATGAATTGAATAATATTATATCTAGGACTACTAATGGTGTATATGATGGTGTGGCTATAGGTGGTGATAGATACCCTGGTTCCACCTTTATTGATCATTTATTACGTTTTGAAAATGATCCAAATTGTAAGATATTGATCTTGTTAGGTGAGGTTGGAGGTGTGGAAGAATATCGAGTGTGTGAAGCTATTAAAGATGGACGTATCAAAAAACCATTAATAGCATGGTGTATTGGAACTTGTGCCATGATGTTTGCAACAGAAGTTCAATTTGGACATGCTGGTGCTATGGCCCAATCAGATTTAGAAACTGCAAACGCAAAAAACAGTGCATTAAGAAACGCTGGTGCTGTCGTTCCAGAGACTTTTGAAAAATTACCTTTAGCATTACATGAAGTTTATCAAAAACTTGTATCTGAAGGTGTCATTATACCTGCACCGGAACCAGAAGTTCCAAAGGTACCTATTGATTATTCTTGGGCACAGGAACTTGGATTGGTTCGTAAACCTGCAAGTTTCATGTCTACCATATGTGATGATCGTGGTCAAGAATTGTTGTATGCTGGAATGAGAATATCTGATGTGTTTAAAGAAAATATTGGAATCGGTGGTGTTTTAAGTTTACTTTGGTTTAAACGACGACTTCCTGACTATGCATGTCGATTTATCGAAATGATACTCATGTTGACAGCCGATCATGGACCTGCTGTATCTGGGTAAGCAATATTCAGCAACAATTTTTATTGATATTTTTGGGTTTTTTTTAATATTTAATTTCGTATCTTATTTGTTTTTTAGTGCTCACAATACAATTGTTACTGCTCGTGCCGGAAAGGATCTTATATCAAGTTTGTGTTCTGGACTTTTAACAATAGTAAGTTTTTATTAAACTTTGTGGCATTGGCTACATTTTCTAAAAAAAAAAAACTCTTTTTTTAATTACAGGGAGATCGATTTGGAGGTGCACTTGATGGTGCCGCAGAGATGTTTACCAGTGCTTATGATAAGAGTTTAACTCCTCGCGAATTTGTTAATTCAATGCGAAGACAAAATAAACTGTGAGTTAAATGCAATTCTTGCAATTTAAAACCGAACAATTTCATATTGACTAACAACACAAACAATTTTTAATTTAGTATTCTCGGTATAGGACATAAAGTCAAATCACGCAATAACCCAGACTTTCGTGTCGAAATAATAAAGGATTTTGCCAAAAAAAATTTTCCATCTAACAAGTTATTGGATTATGCTTTAGCCGTTGAAGAAATAACAACAGCGAAAAAAGATTCACTAATTCTTAATCTTGATGGTGCCATCGCAGTTTGTTTCGTTGATATGTTACGTGAATCAGGTGCTTTTAGTAGGGAAGAAGCTGAAGAATATATTAAAATTGGTACCTTAAACGGATTATTTGTATTAGGTAGAAGCATAGGCTTCACAGGTAAGAAGCTTATAATAAAATTATAAATTAAAAGACAAGTATGTAACTATTATCTAAAAATTGTTTAAATATTTTATCACATAGGTCATTATCTTGATCAACGTCGACTTAAACAAGGGCTTTATCGACATCCATGGGATGATATTTCTTATTTGGTGCCAGGTGTGGAAACTGGTCGTACATTTGTTAGTCAAGACAAAGTTATAGAAAAGGGTGTATGAAGTACTAGCGAAAAGTGATAATTATAAAACCATCTTGGATAGCCTTAAGGACATTATCTAATTTGTTTATTAATTTTTTAAGTTATTTAAATATCTTTCATAACTTTACAAAATGATACAGTTTCAAAAATAAATTGAACATTTATTCTTTTAAACATTTAAACTTCTTAAACATCTGAAAAAATACTCTTTACAATCATTTCAACTGTTGGTTGAATTCCCTTGAGTTCCACCAACCTTTGAAAATTGTATGGTATTTGGTCAATCACCCGTTTTTCATCATTTGATTTCCCTGCATAATTTTTCTTTTTTTAGATTTTTTTTTTTACATAATTGTTATGAAGTTAAAAAATTTGTTTAAACTCACAATGATCAGGCATTCGAGCTAATAAACTAACATCTGGATGCACGTGACCAGAAGTTAAATTTAAACGCCACGTGAAGATCAATTCTGGACTAATCCGACTGAAAATTGAAAGTGTTAATTTTATTTATTTACTAACGCTAAGCAGATCAATGTTTCATAATTCAAACCTATCATTGGGATCTGAGAATTTCAGCAAATAATTAGCGCAAACATCAACAGCTAGGAATGAAAATTTTTGCTTCATTGCATTAAAAAATAATTCGCGTTGACTATTCAATCGAGCGTATTCGATGAATCCTTTGAAAAATGTTAATAAGTTTGCTTCTTTCTCCATACTAAATATATTATACAAATTAATTATTTTATTAAATAAAAATATTTAAATGTTAATTGCTGATTGTATTTACTTTTCAACGAAATGACCAATTTCGCGTCTAATGTATGAATCAATTTTAATCTTTAAGTTTTGGATACAAAGTTCAGATTCAATCACATCGAACTCAAGGTTAAAGCCTAGACCACGGGAATTTCCAGCCATAATGTAATGTCTAATATGTTCTAGAAAAAAATTATTAAGTAAAATATTTGAGATTAAATACAAATTAACTGTATATCTGTATTATACCTCCGGTAGATAATATCTTTACATGATTAGTAACGCGAGTAAAATGAACTTTGGTATACGATCTTAACTGTGTTATTTGGTTAATAGTTTGATCGATATCGTTATCAACTCTTTTATAAGATTCAGTTGATAAAAGAGATTGATCATTGATATTGATCAGACGCTGAACAATCTCGCTGTCAACGACCTCATCGCCTATGCCATCGGCACCCTGATCCATACCGTTGAGCTTTTTTGCAGTAGTGTTTGTTGAAGTATTGTTTACTAGAGTAGTGTTTGCAGTAGTATTTGCAGTAGAGTTTGCCGGCGTAAAGTTTGCTGGAGTAGTACTCGTTGCTAATTTGCGAGGTCGTCTAAAGCCAGGTAGTTTTTTAAATTGATTATTAACAAATTCGTAAATTAAAAATCACGTGATGCATATAAATTACTACCTGGCTTTAGACGATCCCTAATTTGCGAAGTTTTTAATTGTCCGAAGTGTAGCTGAGGACACTGACATCAGGTTACACGATAGACGTCTGTCACGGCGCGTCATTAACCAATACAATTTCATCCACTGTTAACTTAATACGCGACATAATTATGTACTACACTTGTACTACGCAGACCCGGTTTTTATTACTGAACTTCCAATATCCTACGCAGTATCCTACGCACCTTTTGTGCACCACCGTTGGCCGATGTTTGTTCAGGATACCTGCCTTGATGACACGTATTTTTCCTGTGTCTACATTGTCACCTACTCCATGACGAATGTTGACCAGATATTGCGTTTTAGCAGCCTACGCACCGATTGTGCACCACCGTGAATTCATGTTCGCGACCCCTTTCGGCCGATGTCTGGCAGCAATAGTTCAGGATACCTGCCTTGATGACACATATTGTTCCTGTGTCTTTGTCACCTACTCTATGGCGTTTGCTGACCAGTTGCTATGGAAACAAAGTTCCTAGCTATATATTATTGGACACGTTAACAGTTAAACGCAGGCTGGCTAATTAATTAATTATCCTTCAACGTTACTAGATCAACAAATGGATTTATATCGACAAATCAACAACTACTTTGACACTGTTAAATACTCCGAATGGAGTATCCTAGGTTGCTTGCATTCGATACAGAACCCTATGTTCACGTCTGACAGCGCGGATGAAATCGCGACCATTATAAAAAATAGAATTGGAACACGTCGTATATCAAATTCATTATTAGCGAGTGCAAGAAGTAAACTAGAATGTCTCGAGTCCAAATTTGAGTCCACTTGCGCAAATTCCGAAGTCCGATAGTATTTCAATAAATTGGATCTTTCTCATGCAAGTGTAAGTGTTAAAAGCATTAGTCACTCTGGATTAATGTCTAACTTATAGCCATACAAATTAGGAAATGTATACAACACGGGCGATGACAAATATTGTCAAAGATAAAACTGTATTAAGCGATGCTCATACTCAATACTTAGCCAACGTAAGTTTATTTCGGTGCACATACTGTAACTGATTACCGAATGCTTATTATTTTACTTACCAATCTTTTGAAAGTCGTATGCTGGAAATAGCAAAAAACGACAACAGCCTGAAAATACACATTACGACAGTGTTGGCCCATGACAAGGTCATAACAGGTCATATTACTAAGTTCAATTAGTGAGGTCATATGACCTCACTAATTGAACTTAGTAATATGACCTGTTATGACCTTGTCATGGGCCAACACTGCATTACGATGAATCCAAACAAAGGAGAATTGCTGATAACGATACTGGTGACAAATCAGAGACAGATCCAAATGATGAGGTGGATTTTGATGACAACAAAGTATTCAGTATGGATTCAAACATCGTATTAACAGATAGCGATGCCGACGATCATAAGGTATATGGCAATACTTAACACTATAGGTCACCCATCGCATGTTCATCTTTTTCATCTCCAATTCTACGAAAATCATATCTAACATTGTAAGTTCCATCGGTATTACCCATTATATGTTCATCCATCAGCTTCACCACCATATATTATCCTTTTCAGCTCTAATACACAAATTACCATTTTAGGTTCTATCAACGTTATTATCATATGTTCATCCTTTTTAATTCTACTTCCATGAACTAACGATATCCATTATTATAGATTCTATCAGCATCACTCATCATATGTTCGGCTCCAATTCCATCAAAATCATATCCAACATTATGGGTTCTCATCGTATGTTCATCCATTTAGCTCTAATTCCATCAATATTACAGGTTCCATTGGCGTCACCTATCATATGTTCATCGTTTTCTACTCCAATCCCATATGTTCCATCAGCATCACTACCACATGTTCATCCTTCTAAACTACGATTCCAATGAATTTAACATTATCCAACATTATAGGTTCCATCAGTATTACCCACTACACGTTCATCCATTTTAGCTCCAATTCCATCACCATATATTTATCCTTTCAGCTCCAATTTCGTAGGTTTCATTATCGCATCATACTCAATACTATGTTCCCATCGTATGTTCATTCTTTTCTACTCAAATTTTATGAACTAACTATATCCAACATTATAGATTCCTCTCTTTCAAGCTCCAATTCCATAGGTTTTGTTGTCGTCACCCACCATCATACCCAATTCTATATGTTCTCATTCTTTTCTACTCCAATTCTATGAAACTAATTATATCCAACATTATAGGTTCCATCAACGTTATGCCAATTTCATGAACTAACGATATCCAACATTATTTATAGGTTTCATTAGCATCGCCTATCTAGATAACAACATCTAGCATTATATGTTCCATTAGTATCTTTCTATATGTTCATCCCTTTCAGCTCTAATTCCATAGGCTTCATTATCGTCACCACCACCATACCCAATTCTATATGTTCCCATTCTTTTCTACTCCAACTCTAACTATATCCAACATTATTTATAAGTTCCGTTAGTGTCACCCATCATACAACGGCTAATAGATAACACCATCCAAGATTATACGTTTCATTAGTATCACCCACTATTTGTTCATCTCTTCAGCTCCAATTCCATAGGTTTCATCATTGTTACCTACTATATATTCATCCTTTTTCAGCTCCAATTCAATGAAGATCATATCCAACGCTATATATTATTCATCCTTTTCTACTCCAATTCCAAAGATATCCAAAATTATAGGCTCAATCCGCGTTATCATCATACGTTCATTTTTTTCAACTCCAATTCCGCGAAACTAACGATTCAATATTGTAGGTTTCATTAGTGTCACCCATCGTATTTCCGTGAAGATAATAATATCCAACATTATATCCATCAACGTCACCTATCTTATGTTTACCCTTTTCAGTTCCAATTCCGGAAGATAACAATATCAAACCTTATATGTTCACCAGGGCGACCCTCGAATGTGCTGCCGTAGTAATACAGAGATTGTTATATAACAAAGTGACTGTACTTTTGGAATCGTTCTGGCGAACTCATGTTTCATTAGCGTGAATACTTTATGTTCATCGTTTTCTATGGTGCAAAATAAAATTAAAATAAATTAAAAAATAAAAAAATTATACTATAATTTAAAAAATAATACTGTAGAAATATGTTAAATGATAATAAGTAAATTAAAAAAATAACGACAAAATTTTTTTATTATAATATTTTATAGAATAAATTATATAGTTATAAAAAACTAAATTTTGGTTAGTTAAAAATTATAAATAAATATTTTTACTATATATAGTTTTATTATAAAATTCTAAATTATCAATTTTTTTTTTTTTTTATGTAAATAATTTATTAAATATATAAATAAAATAAGCCTATGGTGTTTATAGTATAGTGTTAAATTTTTGGCTAAAATTTAGAGTTAGGATACAGTTATAAATATTATTATTAGTATAACTAACTCTAATTACTTAGTATATAGATTTTTATCATATAGTATTCTATAGTATTTATTATCAATAGTGTATAATAATAGTATTAAAAATTTTTTAATATATATATGTACATAATTTTTTTTTTTTCTTCTCCTTTCGCTTTTCCTGAAGGTCCATAGATACCTTTAGGAATGTCACTTTTTCTTAAAGGCCAGTGTTATCATTGTTTTGTAAAGATCTACGGATAGCAGTGTGGCCACTAATTTATTACTGTACTCGTGAGCTATCACATGCTCCATTAGGTCCGTTGCTTTGATGTTCCGGGTTGGTGTAAAATTCTATTACTGATATTTGAAGTTTTCTAACTTTATATGATCCACAAGCCGGATTGTTCTTCCTTCGTTAAGCTGGGTATTTATCAATTTTAATATTATTTGTTGATAGATTACATCTTATCTGGCCATTCCTAACCTCATGGCTATGCTAGTGACTATATAGTGTAGATCTAGACTCAAATCTCTGAAGATCTTTCAATCATGGTCCTAGCTGAGCCTTGACCCCCAGTTGGATTCGAACCCACAACCTTGTAATTGTAACCTGGAAATGCTAACTACTGCATTATTAACCCACAGGTCTGTATATAATTTAATATATAATTTAATTTAAATTTTAGTAATCCAGATTTCCAGTTTCTAGTAATTAAATTTAAGTATAGATGTAATAGTTAAATTTAAGAGTTACTAAATGAGAAGGAAAAAAAAACAGCAGAGATGGTTAAAGAAGAAGAAAATATTTCTTGCTCTATTTGGGCACTAAAAAAGAACCAGATACAGGACAAAGCTCAATTAAACAGGAGAGAAAAAACTGACAAAGATAAGGATGAGCTTGAAGGCTTCTTTATAATCTGAGATCTACTGCACTCAACAAATACCACAAGAGTAATTAGATGTATGAAGTATCATAGAGCTACAGAAATTCTTGAGTGGTATAATCAAGAAAGTTCAGAGTAGCATATATAAAAGTTTTATTTACAAATGAGAAAAAAAAATATCTGCTACACAGAGTATGGGCATTACTTTTTGAAGAAAAAAAAACAAGTAGACTTACTACAAAAAGGTTTGATAAAGAAGAACTAGAAAGTAGAAAAGAGTTTAGACTAGTTTTGAGAAATGTTTCTTTTTCGGCATGTGAATCAGCACTACTTAGACAGCTTAGAAAAGTTAAAAGCAAAAATGGTTTGCATTCCAAATAATAGCAATGGCAATCAAAAGAGCTTTGCTTTCATATTCTTTGCAACATTAGAAGACTTACAAGTAGCTAAAGCATTAGTATCTTATTATTTTGATAATAGAATGAAATAGGATAGTGAAAAAGGTTACAAAACTTTTAAAAGATTATACAATAAGAAAAATCAAAATAATTATAGTATAAAGAAAAAAGTACCGATAGTGAGAGTTTTTATTTAGAACAACAAAAAAGATATATCAATCAAAGACTCAAACAAAAAGACTAAAAATCTCTTCTAATAAGTATAGATACAATTACAAAGATAGTAGTAGCTCCAGGTCATGAAGTAAACCACTTAGTAGAGTAGAAAATATTTATTAAAACAAATAAGAAAGTGTGGAGAATTTAGTTGCAACTAGCTCAAACAAAAAAGAGTTAGGAAAAAGAAAAGAAAAACAAGCCAAAACAAAGGCAGAAGAGATAGAGGTAGAAAAAATTTTAACAGAAATGCAAGAAAAATTTAAAACAATTAAATGTTTGCTTGCAATACACTTCTAAAATTCATCACAAGTAAACTAAAAAATCTGGGCAAGGCAAAAAACCTTATAACTGCTTTACATTTGTCTAGTGCAAGTAAAATTAGTAAGAAAAGAGATAAGTACAATTGCTTTGAGTTATTTAGATTAGAGTATCAGAATATCAATAGGATAAAATTAAATGAACAAAAGTTGCTAGCATTAGCAGATTTGGGTAAAAAAGAGAATTTAGATATAATTAGTATTGCAGAAACTAATATTGTTATAATGCTATGGCCTTCTTGGTCACCATGTAGCAAGGTAACAAGATTACCTGATGCAGGGACCCTGCTATTGGGGTGTACATGGGTGGAAGTGGAATATGTACTACTTCTACTAGCAGGAGACAAATAGTCTGATATAGAGACAGTATATGGGAACTTCCACAGCAAAAGGTGGCAATGAGCTAAAAAAAATTTTTTTTAAAAAAATGCAATTTCTTGAAAAATTAGAGTAATAGGCATATAATTTTTACAAAATTACAAAATAAAAATTTTTGGCCCATTGCCACTTTTTGCTATGGAGGTCCCCATATAAGTTAATACTTTATTTATTATAAGTCAAGAAGGATAACCTTATTTGCTAGGATTACTCTAGAGGGAGTATATCATTTTATACAAGAACAAGAAGTGTAAGAAGGTAGTAGGGCTAAATACTATGAGAGGGTAGGGAACTTTAACTAATTCTGTTAACTCTAACTTGAGTAAAAGAGGCAAAGACTTCCTTTTTATAACTTTTTCACATATAAGAAATGTAATGATATAACTATTAAACCATATAGAGGTACTAAGAGATACTAAGAGATACTTATGCAGAGGTACTAAGAGGTACCTGTATGGAGGTACTGAGAGATACTCGTGTGAAAGTACTGAGAGATACTCGTATGAAGTATTGAGAGGTACTTGTATAGAGGTACTAAGAGGTACTTGTGTGAAAGTACTAAGAGATACTTGTGTAAAGGTACTTGTGCAGAGATACTTGGAGGCACTTGTGTAGTATTACTGTGCTGTACATAACTAGTCAATAGAATCTTCTCTATAACAAATATAATATCTATAATACTTAACTAATAAATATAATAACTAATATTAAATAAATATAACTAATATTAAATATATATAATCTCACCAAAAAGAAAGTATAAATGCCCACAACTCTTCCTGTCGATTACCTGAACCAAATTTTCTGCTAATGAAAAACAAGTTTTTGTTGGAGAGTTGTGGTCTAACTTGCAGTTTGGTGAGAGGTTAATAGTTTTCTCTGCCCAGGACTCCTCTTTAGGCCGTTCAGCATGCAAGCCAAGAGCGTTGGTATTCAAGATAACTAGCAGGCGGTGCCCTTGGATATAAAATCTTGGTAGAGAGGCTGGAATGTAGTATCCGTCAACGAAGCTTTTAGGCTGTTACTTCTTGGAAGAACACAGGAGAAACAACAAACAACTTGGGTTTCAACACACTCTTTAGAAAATTTTGAAGTCTTTGCAGCCATACACTCTCAACCATATTCCTGCTAGGTTTTAGATTTTTAGAAAATTTTTACTAACAAAAAGTGGGAGAATCAGCTTACCCCCTCCAAAAGATCTGCATTGTTTACGGGTCCCGATGTGGAATAGGACACTCCCAATTATGGTAACTGGTAGTACATGTTGTGCTATTTTAGTACTAGGTGAACTGCTATCAGCGGAGTACAAATTAGAAGGTAAACAAGAGTCATGAATCTATGTGTAGGATAATGACTGACATTGATGCGAAGTAGAGGATCATCTAAGAATTTCTTGCAGGGCTAACTCTACCCCGAAGGTGAATTTAAATATAATGCAGACTTTATTTAGAGTAGAG
>CAJVPY010001143.1:0-20820 GCA_910591965.1 Dentiscutata erythropus | reverse complement strand
TTATAAGATCAGGTGACTAATATATATTACAATAAGACTAAATATTGACATGCGCAATTGTAAGTCGTAAAATTTCATTCCTATTCTTTGGCACGATCCATTTTTTGCTTAAACGAAGCCTTTATTCATTTCTAATTATTTTTTGACAGTTTTAAAAAATTGTATAAAATTTCAATTCCTATTTTTGACAAAATCTAATTATTAAAAAATTGTGTAAAATTTCAATTCCTATTCTTTGGCAAGATTCGTTTTCGTTCAAACAAAGCCTTTATTCATTTCTATTTATTTTCCACAAAAACTCGTTTTTACTATTATCCATTTTCATTCAAATGAAGCCTTTATTCATTTCTAATTATTTTTCAACAAAAATTAGTTTTTAAAGAATTGTATAAAACTTCAATTCCTATTCTTTGGCAAGATCCATTTTTATTCAAACGAAATCATTTATTTATTTCTAATTATTTTCATTTCTTGTTGAAGATGAGAAATTCGATTTTAAAAAATTTCGGGTCCTATTCTTTGGCAAGATCATTTTCATTCAAACAAAGGCATTTATTTATTTCTAATTATTTTTCGTTTCTTGTCTATGATGAAAAATTCGGTTTGTAGAATTCTTGAAATTTATTTGTTGCATTAGTTTGAAAAATAGTATCTACTCTTATCGAGAGTCACAATGTGATAATGATTAAACTAACTTATTTTTAAACATGTTCCAGTAAGTCAATCAGCACTCAACCTGATTTTTGACGATTAGTGCGAGCTTTTTGAACTTGATGCAATATAATTTACAAAGCTCTTTTTAAATTAAAATTTATTGGAGACACTAATTAAGCCTTTGAATATACACTATTGCTATATTAAATTCTATATATATTATTAAAAAAATGAACATTTATTGTCCAAAGCGAAGCGGAGGACTTTTACGTTCAGGTCATTAGCCAATTTTTGTCTGTCTGTCCACCCACGTGATCATATATGATTTGCAGATCCGCACATACTAGAGAGCTGAGCAAAATTTTGTCTGTCTGTTCGCCCACATGATTTTTTGCAGATCTACACATACTAGAGGGCTAGGCTAAGGTTAACAATTAGATGGCCGAATTTGTGTTGCCGGTAATTTCTAGATTAAGGTATTCGTTCAACAAATAGTTCAACGTTACAAGTGTAACTTGATAGTCTTGCGTTTGTCATATTTTGATTCTATATGCTACGCCATTTCCATTATAGGATAATATATAATAATACAATTGTTGTTTTACTTTGTTTAATATTTTGTCTGGTAACTTTTTTAGGTTGGTTACTTTGGGGTATCATTCCATTATTGTAGCAGCTTCTAGTCGGTCCTTCTTTTCAAATATTGATAAGTACTTGTATCCTTTTAAAATATATTCTAAATTGAGTACTCGTTTTTCTGTTAATTTTAGCGGTGCTATTTTCTTTTGTACTTTTTGTTTTAGTTTCGTCACTCTTCGAACTTGTTTCGAGGTGACTTTATCTTTGTCTTTCATTAGATCTTCTAATTCTTGTTCAGTCATTTCAGTTAGTTCTTCTTTTTCATATTCTGAGTCTAATTCTTCAAATAAGTTCGGGTATATTTTCCTTTGGTTTGTCATTACTTTAATTTCTTTCGTGAAGTTCATTCTGTTGATCATATATAATACTGGGTAATCTCTGATTCAGTGGAATATATAATGTAGATTATGTTGAATCATTGGTATTAACAGTAGCTGTTGTTCTTTAATTTGTTTTAGTGAGTAAAGTTGCCATGGTTCTAGTGTTTCTGGTTCAGTATTTTTTGGTTCTTCATTTTCTATTTTAAATATGAATAATCCTAGTGTTATTAGGTATTTTGCTTGTTCAGATAGGCATCCTGTTGCTATCCATTCTTAGTCTGAGTAATATGAGTTTTCTTGTATTTTGATTAGTTTTTTATTTTTCACTACTAGTTGTACTTCTTTAAATATTTCTCTATGGGCTGTTGCTTCTATAGTTTCTATTGGTATTCTGTATTCATTTAATCTTCCTTTTTCACCCATTCTGTTAAGCGTTCCAAAAATGATTTTGTTGGGTTTATTCTTTGTCCTAATAAAATATAGTCTTTGTTTTCAATTGTTGTAAATGGTGTCATTATTCTTCTAGGTAAGTTCAAAGGGTCGTGTAAAATCAATGGTCTGTTCAGATATGCCATCATTTCCAGATTTATTTGTTGGTCCTTTTGGTTCCAAAGTTCCTCGAATATATTGTAATTCGGGTTCAAATTCTCTCCAAATTGGTTTCCAGAATTTTGTATGATGTTCATATAATCCTTTCCAAGTCTGTATTCTTATTGATTTTTTGTATTTCCAGTATTGGTCTTTTATACTAATTTCTGTCCTTTTTTGATATATTCTTTCTATGTGATTATTGTAATATTCTTGTTTTGATTCTCTTTTCCACTCTTCTACTTTCTTTCCTATGTATAGTTCATCTTTTTTATTAAACTTTGAGTTTAGTGTTCTTTGTATGTGAAGTATTTCATTTGTTATCCAAAAATAATCAGGGTTTTGGTAACAGTTGTATATATCTAATAGTTTATTATCTAGTACTGTACTTCTTAGTACTACTTCTTTGAGTTCTTCTTCTAAATCCTGTTTCAATATTTTAGTTAAGTTTGTTGATTGTTGAATTGTTAATTTCTTTTTGGGTCCGTTTACTTTTTCGTCAGATTTATAATTTATTGAGTAGTATTCTTCAAACAATAATTCTGGGCTTGGGAATTTCCAATGTGTTATTTATTCCAAAATTGTTTGTGGTATTTTCTGAATTCTTCGTAGGTCTTTGTTTCCCAATAGTTTTCTCCAATACTATGGTCTGCTATTTCCCAATATAATGTTATGATAAATGTTTGTAATTTTGATTGTAATTCTTCTCTTATCCACTTTAATCTTTCTTCTTCGTTATTTACAAAAGTGTATTCTTTAGAATTTGGGTTGTGGTCTAAGTATTTTGTGGTATTATGAATTATTTCTCTTGAGCTTTCAATTAAGAAAAATATGTGTTTAGTTTTTTCTTCTTTCTTAAATAAAGAATATGTTGAATGTTGTTCGTTTGTTTCGTAGTTAAAGAATTCGTTTTCAAAGTCTATTTGTAATTCTTTAAATGCTAGTATTGATTCTTCAATAGTATATTTTTCTTTTTTTTTTAAGAATTGAAATCCTTTCAGTTTATAGTATATATCAAAGTATTTTCCTATATCAATCTGTTTCCACTTGTTCATTCGTTTTATATTTTCAGTATCCTTTATTTTCTTGAATTTTTTCTAATTCTTCTTCTAGTTTTAGGTTATTTATTTCGTTGATTAATTCTTCAGTTCTTTTTTCAATTAACTTTTTTATTTGTTGGTCTTTAATATGTTTTCTTGCTCCTTTTTTACTCAAGTTTGCAAGTATTTCCTCGTCTTTGTGAATCGTTAAATTTGCTCCTTCTTCAAAATATATATTCTGTAGAGCTTGGATAATATTATGAGAGATTATTAGTAGTTTTCCTGGTAGTAGAGGTATGTGTTCATTTGTTGGTATTCCTTCAAATATGTTATCATGTATTGATCCTAGTTGTGCTTGAAGTATGTTTAATTTTTTAATGTATAAGTCTTGTATTTTTCTTGAGTTATAATTGAATATCTCTCCTGTTGGTGTTTCTATTGCTGGTGCTAAGTTCTTTATTGCTTGTAGTAATATTAATATAGCTCCTATTTTATAGTTATTAGTTGGTTGTAGCCGTGTTATTAGTCTTGTACAGGATATTTCTATATCTTGGATTATTTGAAATTTTGTTCTTGTTTTAGTATTTCTTTTACTGGATTAAATTTTGATAAGTTATTTGAGAAAAACCAAATATATTTGAATTGGTTTTTTAAGAATTCTTGTCTTCTTTCTTCATTTCTATTTCTTCTGTTCTGTCTGTTGTTCATTTACTTCCAAAATAGTTCTTTAATTCTTTCAAGTTCTTTTACTATTTCTTCAATATTCTTTTCTATTGTTTGGTGTATTATTATTTTGCTGAAATCGTATTTATTCTGGATCGTTTCCAATTTTTTTGCAAATTCTTCGTTTGTGAATATGAATTCTTCAAGGTCTATTTGTAATTTTAATAAGTCTTGTTCGTATTCTTTTAATTCAAATATGTCAATTATATCAAGTTGTTTTGGTCCGTATAAGATGGTTAAAGTTCTGTTGATTTCGTCAAGTATTGTAAGTAGATTTTCTTTTTTGTCTGTATCGTGTAGTTTTAATTGTAAGCAAGAGTATAAGTCTCATACTCTTATTACTTGCAATTTTAATTCTGTGTTTGTTAGGTCTAAGAATAGGTCTAAATTAATTAAATCTTGTAGTCCTTCTTGGTATTGTTTAATTACTTGATCTGCTTGTTCTCTTGTACTTTCTTTAATCTCTGAAGTCATTGAATTCTATTTTGAATAGGTTTTCTTGTTGTCCAATTTGTCTGTAATTTATTATGGTGTTGGCTATTTTGTTTACTATATAGCAAACTCCAAATACTATTACAATATCTTTTAGTAGCAATATAAAGTGTAATGATGCTCTGTCGTATGCTACTGCTATTATAGCTAAGTGGTTCATCCGCAAAAAGGTTGTATTGATTAGTGGTAGCAATAAGTTTACTAATTGTTTCAGTATTAAATTTGGTTTAATAGTTCTTCAATTGATTTTAGTATGTCTGATTCAATGAACTTAGTTGTGATTAACTATTCTATTTGTTCTTCAAATAATTCGATAAAGATATTAGTCTTGTTCTGTAATATAATCGTTGTTGAGTTGCTTTGATGTCTGTTTGTTCTGATAATATCAGGTTCTTATATTCGTCTAAGGTATCTCTTATTTTGATTTTCCAGTACTGTTTGGTTCTAGGCATTCAATTCTGATAGTCTGATTATTCTTTGATTGATTAGGTCGTGTACGTATTCAGGTATTACTCTTCTGTTCTTTAGTTGAGATATTTTCTCTAATGTTGTATATACTAAGTTGTGGTTATTTATTCTAGCTCTTCTTACTAAGTTTATTAGTAATCCATATTGTATATGGATATGTGATATCGAGTTTCTTGTCAGACTCCCTATTAATGGTAAGTTTCTTTGTAGGTCATTGTCTTTTATTACTTTAGTCTGGTATACTTCTTGTAATACTCCTCTTAGGAATATTAATACTAACTGTGAATATGTTATAGGCTCTTGGGTATTTATTATTCTGTTAGATCTGTTTCATATAGTTATATAATTGTTTACTGATAGTTTCTTTCAGTATCTAATTAAATCTTTTATTGTTAGATCCTTTTAATGGTCCTCTTTGTTTATATTGTTTGGTATTTTCACACTTCAGGTTTAGGCTATTGCAGCTTTTGCAAATTAATTGGTCTGGTACGTAAATGCACCTTATTCTAGAGTTTCTACAGTTGTCACAGGCTTTAGTATTTCTTGAGGAGTTTCTTGTATATTTCATATAATAGTTTTTCAGGTTTTTTGTATTCGTATTGTTGTATGCATTATGCATAGTCTTGGTCAAGTTTAATTGTTGGTCTTTTTATATTTTCCGTTCAGTTATTGTTTTCAAAATTTGTTCTATATTGTTCTGGGTTTGGCGTATTGCCATGGTAAATATTTGTGATAAGTTATAATGTAAAGATAATGATATATTGTTTTTAAATAATTCGGCTAATTATATGATAAACTAAATATGGTTATTTGTCAGTTGTCGACGTGCTTGTGCTAAATTTAATAGTTTTTCTGGCACTTTCTTCCAGGTGCTCAATTCTTCTTTTGAGTACGTAGTTTTCATTTTTGAGGTCTTTTACTTCAGTTTCTAGAGTCTCAATTTGTAGTAGTGATTTTAGTATTGATTTTTCTAGTACTAATAATCTTAGTTTCAGGTCTTCATTTTCTGCTTCGTTTTTTGATTGTAGGTTCAATACTATTAATGTTAACTTTTTCAGATCTGAAGCATTTTGGGATATGTCTTCTTGGTACTGGTCTCTTGTAATTTCTTCAATATATTCATCTAATTCTTCAATATTTTGCGGTTCATACTTGAATTCATCATTCTCTTTATATCCTTCTTCACTTTCTCTATACCATTGTATTTTCTTTAATAATTTTTCTTTTTGATTTCTTGGTTTTATTATTTCTTCAACTGGTTCTAAATTTTCTTCCATTTTTTGTTTAGTTTGTTCCTTTTCTTCAGGTTCCTTATCTAGGTTGATCGTTTTTTCTTCAATTTCCATAAGGCATTCTAAACAGTATTCATTTTAATAATCTCTGTTTTCAGTATTTACTTCTGATATTGGCATTAAACATGCTTTACAAAGGTTCCAGGCTTGTATTTCCATTTGTTCTTGGTAATCATCCAATTTTCCTTTTTCTTTTATATTGATAATCATTGAATTTTCCAATCCTATTGTTAGTCTTTCATAATCACTGTTGTAGTTCTCAAAATTTTCTTCAGTTACTTCTTGGTTTCTATTTTGATAATATTGGTGGTAGTTCATAATGTCGTCTGTTCGTTCGTCAGTAATAATTTTAAAGTTTTGATTATTATAGTCCCATTGGTCTGTTTCGGTCATATATTTATAAATTCTTTTAATTTTCGATTCATTAATGTGGTAATGAGTATTAGTTTGATTTCTGGTATAGGTATGGATTTTCTTCATTATTTCTCTGTCATCTGTCATTTGTTCTTCTAGTTGGTAGATGAGGTTTCAAATTTCTCTTCTTTATTACAAAAGAATCGTGTTTGCCAGTTTTCCATTTTTCTTTTGAGTCCTTGTTTTTCGCATAAATAGCAGTTTACAAGTCTTCCTTGTCCTATGGTCTGATAGTATTTTTGTGCTTGTTTATCTCTAATGTCAAGTTCTTCAAGATATTCTCGGTAATATCCATTACACATCATTTGTTCTGGTAAGAATATGAGTTCAAAGTTTCTTGGTGATTTGTATAGTCCTTGGATGTAGTATAAGTTTGCAGATGCTGTAGGCTTATTGCAGTTGCAGTAATAGTGATGGTCTCGGCTTTTTGAGTATGAGGCCTATTCTGTATGTTGTTGTCATTTTAACAAGATTTCTTCTACATTGCATCCGTATAATAAACTTTCATTCTCTTTTAATACTTTATATGTTTTGCAATTTTCGTTTCTATAGTTTTCTCCACAAAATTTGCATATAAATTTTTTTCGTGATGGTTCTTGTTGATTATTTCAATTTTGGTTGTTATTCCTATTTGGGTCACTATAGGCTTTTCGCGAATTATTATTTGATTGGTTAGTTCTATTCGGACAATCTCTTGATTGGTGTCCTAGTTTGTTACATGTGAAACATTTCTGGTCTGGACAATATCTATTTGTATGTCCTTTTCTATTGCATATTCTGCAGATATATTCTTTTATACTTTGTCTTTGTCGAATTTCATTTAGGGTCTTGTTAAAGGTTTCTTCGCTGTTAGTGTATTTGTTAAATGCTTTTGCCATTCTTTCTTCGATTGTTACTTGGTCAATATTCTTTTAGAACTCTTCTTTTGAGATTTCTTGAAATTCTTCATTGTATTTTCTGGTTTGTTCTAAACTTGCATTTTCTAATTCTTTGTCTATATGGTGAAATCGTATAAGGTGTTCTCCAGGGTTGTCAATGTACTTATCGCATTTTTCACAGTAATTCATTTTATTTTCTTCAGTTTCAAGTCTTACTGCAATTTGTACTGTTGCAAGTTCATTTTCACTCATTCCTGTTCAATACATTGTTAAAAGTGTTGCTTGATTTCTTATAGTTTGGCAATTATGGTTTTCCAAGTTCTCAACATGTTTTTCACACCATTGGCAGTAGTTTGATTCGTTCATTTTAGTTTTTCTTCAATCCTTTCTATAAATTTCTTAAGGTTAATTCTTGTTAGTTCAACTATTTCTTTAATAGTTCTTTCTCTTTCTTCAGTGTAAGTTGGATTTGGTTTTGCTGGTCTAAAAGTTTGTTTATTTATATTATCTATTAAGTCTTTTGTTTTTTTTGAGGTGATAAGGAAGTTTTCTTCCTTTTTCAATTTTTCAAGTTCTTGTATTGTTATTCTATAAAAGTTTTGTAGTTCTTTTCCTGGTTTACTATCATAATTACAGTCGTGTGAATTATAGCTTTTGTATCTCCAGCCTGAATTGCAATCAATGCAGTGATGTAATGCATCTTCGTAGAGTCATTTTCTTAACCAGTTTATGGTATCAATTTTCTGGTGATAATTCCTAGTTTTGTTTTGTTCTTCAAACATTATTTCTTCTAAATACTTTATTATTCTTTTTTGTTCTTCTTTAAACGTTGGTTCTTCTAATTTTGCATTTCTTGTTTTTGTTAAGATTTCTATTTTCTTTTCTTTATTAATTAGGTTTTGATCTTTTTCAAGTTCTTTAATTACTTCGTTAATTAATATTCCAAGTTTACTTTTAGTTATTTCTGCTCTAATCATTTAATAGTAACTTCCTCGCTGGTTTGCTGAGTATAGTATTTCCAGTTGTTCTGAGTAATACTTTTGTTTTAGTTTCAATAGTTTTTGGTTTATTTCTTCTTTAACGTTTTCAGTTCTTTCTGGGGTTAGTTGAATTGCCTTGAAGTTGGTTAGATTGTAATCTAGTCTCCACTTCGCAATTGTTTTTGTATTAGGTTGTTTAACCAATATCTGTATTCAAAGTCTTCTGGTTTTTGTTCTGCAAGGGTTATTGCTCCTAAAATAATTAAATATTTATCAAAGTTCTCTAGGTCTCGTTTGTCTTTTGGTTTGTTAAATTCCTTATAGAGTAGACTATTTTCAATTTCTTGCTGTTCTTCAGTGTATGATATAGTTGTTGTTTCTGATTTCTTGATATAAGTTATATTATAGTTTTCTATCTTTAATTCTTGTTCAGGCTCCAAATAGTTTATTCGTTTCTGGCAGTTGGTCATATAGATCTTGGTTATTCAATTTACTTCTTAATACTGTTAAGGTTAAACAGTTTATATGATTCAGGTTTCTGATCCTAAATTGTATCCAAGATTCTATTGCTTCGAGTTCAAGTTGTTTTAGGGTTATGATTCCAGGTACTGAATTTCTGAATTGTTCGATTTGTTTCTTAATTATTCTTTGGTTCCTTTTCAATTCTTTAATTACATGTTGGGTATCTACCATTTAGGTCTATTGTAGTTTTTCTGTTATGTTTTGAATATCCTTTAGTCAGTTGTTCGGGGTGTCTTTATATAATTATTTCTTATCAGTAGTTTATTCCAAATCTGAATTTGTATTACTCATTGATTTGTATTTCATCAATGAGTTCTTTATTTGTGTCATGTAAACATTCAATAAACGCGTCCCATAATCTTTGTTTATTTTGGCGTCTGAAGATGTGTTCAAATAAATGATAAGGTAAATCTTTCTTATTTCGATTTTGGCCTGGTATGTTATCTTTAAGAATTCGCCAAGTGCACTCAATGTTGTTTGTATGCATTATTTTTAGTTCATTTGATCTTTCATCTATTTCTGTTATGGTCATTTCTTTACTGTGATTTATTTGGTGATGTGCAATATTCAGCCGTTCATATATTTTGTCATAACTTTTGAACATATCTGTATAGATTGTCGATTCTAGATGTATGTGTTTCTGAATTAAGTCTAATAACGTTTCAGATGTTCTATCTGGTACTACTTCTGCAAAAAATTCTTTTGTGTTTCGAGATATTTCTCCGAATACCTATACTTTGTTTGTTTTATTGTTTTTCCTATCTTTGTAAAATATCAATTCGTCACATTCTACAATATCATCTTTGCCTCCTATTTTGTTCTCATATTCTTTAATTTCTTGAGTCACACATGTTCTAAATATTTTGGTTCAGTGTATTATTGTTGGTAGTGATATTCCCGTAAAGATGTTGATTTGTTTTCTTCTGGCTTTAGCAAGCCAATAATATCTGATTAATAATATTTGGTTGCAAGATAAGTTGGTGTTTGAAAAGATTGTGCCATTGAATAATGATATCTTTAATCTACAGTCTCAATTTGGGCACTTAAAGACTTTATCACTTTAGGTCATTTGCCATAAACAATAAATATTTAGACATTCCATTTCCCGAGGTAGTATTTCTTTAGTCATCAAGTATTCTATGCATTTTGATTTATCTTCAAAAATTTCTTTAAGTTTGTGGTATGGTGGTATTGGTCTAGTACTGGAAATATTGATTTCTTCCATCAGATGTTTTCTTATCTGTTTTAAATAGATTTGCCTTTTTCAGCTTTGAGTTAGGTTTATCTCTGCTGATAGTTTCGTTGGGTGCCGTCGGGTTAAGGTTATTGCGAATATTTTGTAAACTTGGTACGTTGGGCACCTTTATATCTTTATCTTTTATTCCAATATTTAATTTTACAATCTGATTTCCATTCTTATCTATTTCCATTTGTCTGCTTAGCCAATCTGCTATAGTGCTATCTTTTCCTTTGATACATTCTACAGTCCAATTAAAGTCTTGTAGTTTGATAAGCCATCTTTCCATAGTTTGATTTCTTGGCATTTTTCCTGATGAGTCACTTATGCCAGTGTTATCAGTTCGTACAATTACATTTTTGAATCCTATGTAATGTTTCCAATAGTTTAAGTAAAAATATATTGTATAAAGTTCTTTCTATGTACTTCTCAATAGTTGTTCATTGGGTTTTAAAGTATGTGATGCTAATTCAATTATTTCTTCTTCTAATTTGGTGTAATCATCTTTATCTTTTGTTCCATTCATTTGTGCATCTTTTGTTTTGTAGTGTGCTAGATTTGGATTGATTTGTTTTAAGCACGCACCTATTCTTTTATCTGAGGCGTCAGTCTCTATTATCAATTGATATCCTTTTTTGGGATAAGTTAATGCTATTGCATTATACACCTTATCTTTCAGTGTTTCAAATACTTTTTGGTGTTTTTGTATCTATTCGAAGTGTAAGTTTTTCTTTAGTAGATCATATATTGGTCTTGCAATATCTCCGAATTTTGGTATGAATCTCTGAAAATAATTCATTGATCCCATGAATTGTTGTACACCTTTCTTATCTTTTGGTGGTTTGATTTTTTGTACTTCTTCTTTTTTCTTTTAGTTAGATAATATTTGTCCATGTCGTACTTTATGATTTAATATCATTATTTCTTTCATTATGAATTCATATTTTTCAGCTTTTAGGGTTAGGCCCGCTTTTTTTATGCATTCAAACACTGTTTGAATATGTTGAAAATGCTTTTCTATAGTTTGACTTCCAATAGTTAAATCATCCATGTATACATATACATAATCTAAATCTTCAAATAACTGAAACATATATCTCATCATATATGCTGGTGCTGTGCTAATTCCTATCAGACATTTTGTAAATCTAAACTTTCCTACTTCTGGAAAGTATGCAATACTTTTGTCTCTATCTTCTATTTTTAATGGAAACTGATAATAAGCACTTTTAAAATCACAGGTCGAAAAAATTTTTTGCCTTGCTATTTTTTGGAGTATTACAGGTATGTTTGGTATCTTGAATGGATCTTTCTTTAGATATTTGTTTAATAGTATATAATCTACTGCGGCTCTATAGCTGCCGTCAGGTTTTGGTACTATTACTAATGGTGCTATCCAGCTTACTCTGGAAGGTTCAATTATGTTTGATTTACTAAGTTCTTTATATAATTTCTTTGATTGTTCTATTTGTTCATCAGAATAATTTCTTAGAGGTCTTGCTTTATAGTTCTGTGGTATGTCTCTTTCTGGAGTATCTAGTTCTAATTCTATTTCTTCAAGTCTTTCAAAGTATTTTTTGTTAAAGGTTGTCCCTTTTTCTTTCTTCATTCGGAATATTTCTATATATTTTATAAATATTAGTCTCATTTTTTCTCTGTATTCTTTATTCGTATTTTTGATAAGTATTTCTATGCGTTCTTTTTCTGTTAATTCTTTTTCTCCAATCTTTATGTTGTACTTGTATTTATTTGTATCATTAAATTCTTTAATTTTCTTTAGATCTTTAGTGATTTCATTGATTGTTCTAATTTTGTCTATTTTTCCGATATAGTCACCTTTTCATATTATTTTGGGTTTGTTTGTATAATTAATTATTCTGATTGTCCAATCATTTATTAATCCGTTTTGTACACATATGCCTTCTTTTGCAATATGCAATGGTGTTGTTACTAAATAATTTTCTGTTTTGTTAATGTTAATTGCCGTCTACGTATTTGGTAATAATACATGTTGATCTTTACTTCATAACGGTTTTCCAGTTCCTAATGTGGGTATTATATGTTTTCTATATTCATTTGATATATGAGCTAATTCCTCATGAATTTTTAGTTTAATTTCTTTCTTTAATTTAATTAGTTTTGTTTCTAGTATATTAATTTCTTTATCTTCATTTCCATATCTGTAATCTGGTGTTTTCCTTTATAACTAGGTGTTCCAGGTCTATTAGTTATTGGTTTTAAATATGGTGAGTTGGATTCTTGGTTTATTCCTATTTCTATAGGATCTTGGTTATACTCTGTTATTATTGATGGTCCTTTATTCCTTAGTTGTTGTTCTTGTTGTAGTTTTAGGTATTCATTTCTAAGATTATTTTTATCTTCTTCAATTCGTTGTCTATAATCTTTCATTGTTATTTTCTTTCTATTTTCAAATGAATCTTTTCTTTGTCTTTCAAATTGGTTTGTCGGTTGACTAATTTGTATTATAGCTTGGTCTTTTACTACATTTTTAGCTATGTTTTTATTGTTGTCTTTTTTGAAGTATGATGGTGTTATAAAGTTAAGTGTATTTTTTATGAATGACGGTGCTGGTGACTTGGTTTGTTCTTGTTCAATTTGTTCATTTTGTTCTTGTGTTATACTTAAGTTACTTTTTGCTCTTAAGTATCATCTTCTCCTACTTCAAATTCAGTATTTTTTTGATTAAGTATTATGTTTTGTATATTAGATTCTAATGGTATTATACTAGGTATGCTATCCGTATCTTTGAACGTTAAGCCATCATCTTAGTTCAATAGTTCTTGAAATATATTTCTAATGATTTCTTCATCATCTCTGGATTTGTTACTATTGTATATTGAATTACTTTTACAGGATAAGTCACTTGTCAACTCATTGTTTACTTTTTCCTATAGTTATTAAAGTCTTGCTCAGTGAACAGTACTTGGTCACTTTCTGGTTCTGGTTCATAGAATACGTTATTTGGTAGTCATATCGTGGTTCAAATCTACTTTGTTCTGGTGTTTGGGATGTTGATCCAGGTCTATTCCAGTGTTCTAGTTTGTTTCCAAAGTTATCGAAATCCCTTTGGTAAGTTTTGTCTTCTAATATACTTTCTGAGTCACTTTTTCTATCAATGGTTTCATATAGATTATTTATTTTTTGTTGTTTTTCTTCTTCTAATTGTTTCTGTTTTTCTAACTCTATTTTCATTTGTCTAAGTATTCTTCTTCATTATTCATTTGTTCTATTGATCTTATGTTTTCAGTGTCTATCATTGCAAAATCTAAATACTTCTGATTTGCTTTTTCTCTGATTTCATTATCAGGTTCTAATTCTAATGTTAACAGTAATGTTTGAATTATCGCATGTTTATCTAATTCTTCTATTTTTCCGAATTCTTCCGGTTTTAAGTCTAAAGTTTTTTTAATATCTATCTGATATTCTTCTTCTTTCTTTCTTATTTCTTTCTTTACTGACTCTTTTGTATAATGCTTTTGGTCATCGTACCATGTTAAGAAGTTGTAAAGTTGTTCTTTTTCTGTTTCTCTGTAATTTCTAACTTCTTCTAGTAAGGTTAGTATACTTTTAATTCTTTCTATGATTTTATGAACATCTTTCGAGTTCATTCTATTTACTTTGTTGTATTGGGTTTCAATATCTAATATATTTAGCATTAAATCTTCTAGGTTTTCAGTAATTTCTTCAGAGGTTCCTTTATTTCGTTCTTTTTTAATTTCTTCAAAATCTCTATTTGTTGTGTTCAATAGTCCTGAAAATGCTGCTATTATTGGCGTTTTTGGTTGCTTTACCTTTGTTGGTTTTATTGCTGGCGAATATTTATTTCTGACTTGGTTTATTTTATTTGCTATCCTTCCTGTTTTTTCATCAAGCAATCATTTGCTTTCTGCTTCTTTCTCAGGATTTTGATATTTCTCTTGTCGTTCTATCTTATGGCTTTAGTTATATATTCTATTGGATCTTCTTTGAATTGATATATTTTATGTAATAGTAGTTCTCCATATTGTAATCCTTTTGTTGGGTCTTATTTATTCAATTTCTTGATTCTTGTTTCAAGTTCTTTATCGAGCTCTCTATTACTTGGTAATATGTCATTTGTATAATACCTTAATGTTCGTACTTTATTTATTTGTTCTTTCTTATCCCAGTCCATTTTTCTGGGTGTTTCCAGTATACTTGTATGCATTCTTTGTATTAATTCTTTAAATATTTCTTGTGCTAGCTGTCCGTTTAGCAGGTGTTCGTGGATATCTTGTCCACTTTCAAATACCATTGGTTTTATATTTATTATCTAGCCAGTTCTGGTTTTTTGTATTCTAGTACGTACTACATTATTCATATATAGTAGTCTTATTTCTTTTCCATAATCCTCAATTACTTTGAGGTATTCCTCGAGGTTTTTGTCTGCTCCAGCCACAAAGTAATGTTGTGTGTCAAAACACAACTTAATCCAGTCTATCGCTTTACCGTCTATACCTTTTTTATACCTTTCGTCTTTTGGTATGCTATTCTTTATTTTGAGCAATTCTTCAAATGTTGCTCCATAGCATTTATTTGATACTGAGTTTCAAGTAAGATTATAATGTCAGTTGATACAGTTTGGTGCAGGATATATTTTAGGTTTTTAGTTATTTCTTTAGGATCTGTATCCTTAGTTGATCCTATATGGAGTACATAGTTTCATGCTCCTATATTATGTGCTCTTTGTATTTCTTGCACTATCCTTTTGGTTTTCTAGTTAATTTCTTCTTGTCTGTTCAGCAGTGTACTACTTACTGTTAATCCCATTGAAGCATGTATTACTAGCTTCAATTGGGCCTGTTTATTTTCTTGAATGATCTTGATATCATTCTGGATATCTGGCAACCCTCTTTGCAGAGTCACAAAGTTGCTATAAGCCTCATTTTTGAATTCTCCCTTTACAGGTATGTACTGTACAAAGGTTTGTATGAGATTTGCTCCTGTTTCTATAACTGCCTCTACTATGGCATTTCATGTGCCATCAGTTGTTATTCCAATGAGTTTCTTTCTATTTCTGTTTTGCTCACATATTTTTAGGAATATTTGTAGAGCATTCTCATCAACGAATCCTTTGAATATTGGTTGATATTTGGGCTGTTTCTTCAGAAACTGTTCCTTAGTAATGAAGTCTAATTCTTTTGGCTGGTTTGTTTTGAGTCGAAGCTGTTTCCAGTCTTGATATTGTTGGAATATCTTTAATTTATATGGGTCTATGATGTGGTATATTTTGTACCTTTATTATTTTTTCTAATCCTTTTTAGTTTCGAATAACCAATTATAGGTGGTTTTCTTTTTGGTATTCTTCTTTTTAGTATATCTTGTATTTGTTGTTGTTGTTGGCTAGTTGTAGATAAGATGTTGGTTTGTCGTATATTTCTTTGTTAGTCATTTTCTATTGAGAATGTTACTTTTTTAGGTCTGTTTTTAACATCAGTTTTTACATCTTTGGCTGGGGTTCGTAAGTTTAGCTGAGTTTTCTTAATATAGTTGTCAGGTTTCTCAATTAAAGAAGGAATATTTTTAACATTGGGCGCTGTACATCTCTTGCTGTCTTGTTTCATAATTTGATTTTTAGACGCAGTTAAATCAAAATCACTATACAAGAGCGGTTGGTGGATTAAGAATACTTTAGGATGGTCTGACAGGGTATTGCCGAAGGTAGTATAACTACGAGCGGTGTAGCCGCCAGTATCTCTTAATGAAGCGTTACCTGTACCATTTGTATATCTTGTACTGTTTGCTCGGATAGGTCTAGATAATATTATATATTGATTTATAATTGGTTGTTCGTTAATAAGGATTTGTTGAGTATTAGGGTCTTTTGTTATTCTCATCATCATTTGATGTTTGTTGCTTAAAAGGATATATTTTGATTCTATGTTCAGGACATCTATTTTTACTTGTAGTGTTAAGTATTCATTTATTTTGATATCGACTACTAATTTGCCTAATATTTCTATATTACTTCCTACTGCTTCTGCGTTAGCTGGTTTTGCTATTAGTTTGTCTAATTCAAGTTTTTTTGTATGATTTATTCCTATAGATGTGTTTGTTGATCCTTCATCCAGTTTTAATTCAATAGGTATATTATTTATAAGTGCTACTAGGTAAAATTCTTTAGCTCCTTTAGGTCGTAGTTTGTTTATTACAGTTTGTTTTGAAAAGAATAGATTTTTATACTTTTCGGCAGAATACATTTTTGTATTTTTTGGTCCATTAAATATATGTTTATTATAAGTGAATATTTCTTTGTTATTATATGGGTTAAATATATTATATATTACTGTTTTTGTACTATTATTATAAATGTTATTGTTGTTATGTTTTTTACTAAAAATGTTGTCTCCAATATAGCCTTGTCTGTTTGGGAGTTGTTTATGAGTATTGGGCATGCTCCCATTTAGAAATAATTATTTTCAGGTCCGTAAAAGTGGTTGTCATAGACTTGGTCATCATTATTGTAGTAATCATCTTCTAAGTTTATTTTATTGAAGTTTGTGATTTCTTGGTGTCCTTTATATGGATCATAGTATTCATTTTCTGGTTTTCAAGGTTTGCTATTTCTAGGTCTTCATCATCGCTTGATTCAAAGTTTTGTTCTTGTTCCCATTCTTTGAATTGTTGAAAGTCTTGATAGTCTAAATATTCTTGGTAGTCGTTGTGGTCTGACTATTGTTCAACAGAGTATATCTCTTTATATTTTTTCTTTTCAAAGTTAAATATCATTTGGTTTTCAATTCCTTCTTCTTCTTTTCTGTATTTGTAACAGTTTTTGGTTAAGTGAGTATCGGTCTTGCAATGTCTACACCATTTCTTGAATTTTGGTTTATCTAGTCCTGGTTTTTCGTTACTAGTTGGTAGTCCGAATGTGTTGTATGTTACGGGTGGTTTATATTCTCCGATTTTGAATTCTGGTTTTTTTTAGTCTTTGTAATTATTATTTTTGTAATTATTATTTGTTTGGTCTCCATAAAGTTGTTTCTTAATTCAGTTCCTGATTGCAATTTTCTTATCTCTTGTGAGTTTTTTTTTAACTTTAGTTTTATATATTTTCTTGGCTTTTTCATATTCTTTTTTGAATTTATTTCTTGATTTGGAATTGTTGTTATTACTATAGTTTCCTTTTTTGTAGTTATTCTTTTTATCGTAGTTCTTCTTTTGGTATTTATTATTACTCTTGTAGTCTCGTTTTTCTGATAATTTCCTTTTTTGTTTTTGACTTCTTGCTTGTCCTTTTGTGGGCATTTGTTCATGTAATGTCCAGTTCGATGACATATATAGCATCTAAGATTGTTTAAGTTGATTACTCCATAGTCTTTCTTTCCAAATTGTTTTTCATTGCTGTATGTTTTTTTTTTGTTCAGATAATTTGCTTGTTTGCTTTTCAATTTGCTTCTAAAGTATCTTCCTACATTTTCTTCTTTAAAGTATTCATATACTCTCTTTAATGCATTGAAAAATGCTTTAGTGGTTCTGAGATCATTATCTATTAGTTTCATTTGGCTTTGGTAGTCTTCATATTCATATCATCCTTGTGATATCATAGCTGCTAAGATTACTTGTAATCCTCCTTTATATGTTTGGTCATTTTTTGCAATATCTTTATTTCTAATAAATGCTGCTTTAAATTTTCGTGCTTCATCTTCTTCATATATATATATATGTTGGGGTGAATCTTATTGCTTAAAAGGCTTTCTGTTTGTCAATAATATTTTGTGCCGTTATATATTTTTGATCACATTCTAGTCTCTATGATATTTGTCTTGATCTTGCATTTGTATCTGCTACTATGTTTTTGCATATTAAGTTTGCTTGTCCTAATGCCCTGTTGTAGTTGGCTCTAAACACTATGTTCATTTCTTTGGCTGCTTCTAATTCTATTGGGGCTTTTATTATAAATCTGCTTAGTGGGTTCCCTTTTCATGTTGCTTTCTCTTCTTCTTTGGCCTCTTTCTTGTGCATTTGCATTTATGTCGCATGGTGTTATGTATATATAGTCGTTTTTGTGTTGTTCGTATTCTTGGTATTGGTTGTATTCAAAGCATGAATGTGCTAGTTTTTCTATTATTCTTTTGTGGAATCCAGCATTGAAGGCTCCTTCAGGTCTTCCTTGGTCTACTGCTATTGCTAAGTCTTGTACTATTGTTGTATTGTCATCTATTCTGGTATATCCATTTGATGGATTTCCTTTAAAGTATCCAAGTATTAATAATACTTCTGGTACGTGTATCTTTATAGCATGGAAGAAGGTGTTTCTAAATTGTATCCAATTTCTTCTGTTAAATTTCATTTCTCTCATTATTGTTAAGAAGTTAATCTTTTCCAGGTCTGGAAATTGTATTTTGGTTATTTTTACTTTTCTTTAATAAAATGTGGTCTGATTTGTGCATTTAGGCAAAATGTATAATAGTCTTCTAGGTTTAGGTCTGCGAGTGCTAATCCTTTTTCTATTAGGGTTTGGTTTTTTGCTATATGTTCTAATTGTAAATAGGTAAGTATGTCTTCTAGTATTTTCTTTGGGTCTGTTATGTTATGTCCTTTTTGTATTTTCTTATTATAGTTTGATTCTAATGTTTCCAATTTCTGTACTAATTTTCTTATAGTTGTTATTTCAAAGGTTGTTAGTATTTGTGGGTATGCTTGTACTTTAATGTCGAATCTTCTTTTAAATTCAGCTTGTATCCACAGTATTTGTTTGTTTGTATATAATCTTTTCGGGTATTGTTATAGCCAAAAACTTAGTTGGTTTTCTGTTAATCTTATTAACCAAGGTTGGTTTATTAATCTTTTCGCAATTTATATTTTTCGTTAACTTGTTCTAATATTTTATTATAGTCTTGTTGGTATGCAGTTGCAATTTCTTGAATGTAATTTTCATCTTCTTGTTTTTGTATTGCTAATACTATATATGCTATTACTAGTTCTTTTGCCACTGGTTTTCATTAGTCAATAATTATTTTAATTCTGTTATATTTTCTTTGTTCGCTATTTGACAATTGTTGATATTCTAGATTCTCTTTTCGATTTTTTCTTATTCGTTTATCTAATTCAGCTTCAAGTTCTTGTAAGCTTTTGTACATTTAGTTTACTATAGGTACTATGTTGCCTATAGTATTTATTATTTGGTCTTTTCTTGCTTCTAATAAGTCAATTTGTTTTTGCTTTTTGTTCCAAGCTTGTTGTTGAGTTATGTATATTGCTATTAAGATTATTGCTATGATTGATATTACAGTTACTATATCTTGGGTTATTATGTTTTGGTCTTTAAAGTATGTTAGTGTTTTAGTTTCTGTTGTGTATATGGTTGTGTATGTTCCTGTTGCTGTTTGGGTTATGTATTGAGTTGCAGTCTCAGTTGGTATTGTGATCATTAAGAATTGTTGTCCAGATACTATTGTGCAATATATAAGTATTGCTAATAAGATCATTTATCTTCTTCTGTTACTTTTAACTTGTTTCGGTTTTCTTGGTTGTCGAGTGTTTCTTGTGTTTTCAAATAGTTGGTCTATCTGTGGTGTGTTTACTTCAAATTCTTGTTGTTCTAATAAATGTCTTTGTTGAGCATAGGTATTAATTAATTGAGCTTCTCTTCCGTGTAGGTCTAGGTTGATTAAGAAGTCTGTGTATGGTGGTCTTGGTCCTGTATATGGTTCTTCATGTGGTTGGAGTTCTAAAGGTTGGTTTCTTTTTGATCTAAGTTTTCTTCTTTTGTTGATTATACACTTGACTATTGTGGCTAGTACTATAGTTAGTATTCCTATAATTACTAAGATTATTGAGATTATTGTTATCTGGTTTTGGTTAACTGGTTAATCACTTGTTGTTGTTTGACTGTTATTGTTGGTTGAGTTTTGCATCTAGCAGCAATTTGATTGATTGTACTGTTGGTCATAAGATAAGTTTGGGTAGTTTTTATAAAGTCTTTTTTTATATCTTTGTTGTGTGTAGCAAATAATTACAATTGTTAGTGTATATACTAATATTACTATTATTAGTGCAAATAAGAGTTTGAATGCTATCAGGTTTGTTGTCAGATCTATATTATTGTTAATGTTATTATTGTCTCCAGTTGTTATTGTTTGAATTGTTGTTATAGGGTGTTATTGTGGCGTATGTTACTAGTGCTATTCCAAAAATTGCTATTGTTATTAAAGTTATTAATGATATTTCAATTTGGGTTTTCTGCGATGTTAAGATTATTGCTATTGTTAATCCTGTTGTTAATATTGTTGCGATTGTTATCAAGATAATTATTTTGATTGTTTTGTTTTGCATTTACTTCTGAATAAAATGCGGGTTTGTAATTGTTCTCTTTGGCTAAAGTATTGTGATGTTCCTATTCCGAATTAATTTAAGTTATCATATTGTGGTGGTCTGAATTGTGTTGCTTAGTGATTGTACAAGTCTGTTCTTTTGTTTGTTTTCTTTTGGCGTTGGTACTTATTGTTGATTCTTTTGATACAGAGTGAAAGTATTGTTGTTATTGTTGTTAGGAGTGCTACTATTATTCCTAAAATTTCTGCTAATAATG
>CAJVPY010001142.1:0-20853 GCA_910591965.1 Dentiscutata erythropus | reverse complement strand
TTTTAAAGGATTTATCAAAAAAGTAGGTTGAGAGATTAGATAGATTATGTTCAGTATCCATGGGCAGGATTGAGCAATTTTTATCTTTACAGGTATGGATATGGTGAAGAGCTTCTTTAGTAGTTTGAAAAGAGCGATCTTGGAGAGAAGAGGGGTTTGATATTTCGTATTCAGGAGGTAAGAAATATCCAAAATTAAACATCTTCTCTTAAATTTCCAAGAAATATAAAATTAAATATGTCAGAATGATGTATTTTTATGCGCTGAATAAGGTTTGTTAGAGCATAAAGTTATAATTAATTAGTAAAATCTTGAGTATTTTGATATTTTATTAATAAAAATACTAAAAAATGCTATTATTCTCAAATTTTACTAATTGATTATAACTTTATACTCTAACAAACCTTGTTCAGTACATAAAAATACACTATAATAGCATATTTAAGTTTATGTTTCTTGAAAATTTAAGAAAAGATGTATAATTTTGGTTTTTGATTAAAAAATTCAAAATTAAGCAAAACTACAGTGGTTTAAAAAATAAAGTAGCTTATTTTTGAGTATAATTTTTTTCAAAATATAGATAATTCACTAAAAGTAATATATAACATGTCTAAAATTGATATAATTTGCCAAAATAGTCAATTATGACTTATTTTAAAATTTTCATCAATTCGCCAAAACTCAACTTTGGACCTTTGACCAAATTTTTGGCAATTCGCTAAAAAAAATATAACATATATCAGAGATGTTCGGGGTCCTCCAATACCCAAACAACAAATCTAACAAGATAAACCAAGCAGCCTAGCCAAAAACTTCGAGGAGATTGTCTATACAGGGAAAGAAATACATCTTTTTTGTTACTGTGTTTACCTGCCTATAGTTGACACACATATGCAGTTTTTTACTCTTTTTGGATACAACTACAACCAGAGAAGCTTACAGACTTTTCAATTCTCAAACTAGTTCAATTTCCTTTAATTGTGCTACTTCCTTTTTTTATAAATACATGTATACTTGAAACAGCATAGTACAGAGACTGTTTTATTAGAGAAGCAATACCAGTGTCTATCTTGTGTGTTATAATCTCTGTTTGACTTAGGTCATTTATACTATTAGCAAAAATACCTTTTTTTCTTTAACAGCATTTCATAAGCTCAATTTTTTTTCATCCATACTTAGAGAAGTATTTCTTACATTTGCCTCCAATTTATCTTCTAAAGAAGGTTCCTTTTTGACTTCAGGATCTCTAGTTGGTAATTCTTCAATATTTGCAAAACATACTGCAGGACTGCAATAATTACTCTACAACCTTTTTTCAGCAAAATGTAACCAGACCCATGCTTTAACAAACCAATCCATGCCTAACAACAACAAATCGTCAGTAGAAGCAATTGCTTGGAAGGTAGTATGAATTAACATATTTTAAATTGTGATCTTGAAATCATTAATTTTTTTCAAGGCTCATTCCCTAGTCCCATTAGCAGTTATCTCAATGGTAGTAGTGAGTTTGTAGATCTTCAAACCTGGCTTTTGCATTATTTTTTTGATATCAAACTTATCACAGCACCAGAATCCAATATAGCAACAATTGGGTTATTCTTGATTCATATATAGCAGCAGGCAGCCATAGTTTGTTCATTATTAGGTGGTTGTAATATTAATTTATATTTCTGATAATATTACAGGTTCAACTATTATCAGTCTTTTTAATGCCTGTGCCAGATAATACTTCTGATTTGAATACTGCAATATTTGCCCAACTATGATATTTGCTTGCATTTCCAAAATATCTTGAGCCACATTATATGGTTCAAATTGATCAGCTATTGACAGACCTCTTTCGTTGGGGCCAAGGTGGAAAATTTCTTGGGGCTTGGGGAAAACCAACTGGTATTAAAACATTAATTGGGAGTGCTACAGAGGTATTGGCTACAGGTGGGTTGGTCTGCAACCTTTTTTCTACCTGACTTTCTGACTTCTTTTGATTCTGGTAAGGCCTCTGTTTCATATACGGTTAGTGGTGGAAAACTAGAAGCACAAACACATTCTCACTTTCTAGTTGATACCCAGTATTATCAAGATTATACAAATTCACAGTTCTAGATTGCTGCAATATTTGCACAGACAGGTTATTCTGACCATTAGTCCTTTGATTTGGACCTGGGATCAGTAGTAAATTCTGGGGTGAGTTCTTTAAAGAAATATTTTGTACAGGAACTTGTTTTAATATACAATCACTGGCAATATATCTGGGTTCACTGCAATTATAACAAACTATCCAAGGAGCATTATTATTCTGCTTACCACAATTATTATTATAATGGGTCTTGCTTCGTTTGGCTCAAACTTTGCATCCAGGGTCAACACCAACCTTTCATAATTGGTCAATATTGTTTGCATCTGTTGGTAGGGTTTCTACAAACCTGGATCAAATGAAACTTTAAGCCAAGTTTGGGTTTGATTTAATTTTTAAATCAAACCTGATCTCAAACTATTGTTAAAAAATATTTGAGTTTGATTTAAAGACAAACATTGTAGCAATGTTTGATTTGATTTGAAGTTTATTTGAAGTATGTTAAACAGTTCGAGTTTGAAGAGTTTTACAAAAATTTTAAAATTCTTTAAATTATAAAATTAAAGTTTTATTTTTATAAAGCTATGCCCCAGAAATGCATAATAAAATTTTGGTAAAATTTATACCAACAATGATATGAATTCCTGTTTTATTTTGGGTTAAGCCAGTTTTGTATATAAAAAATATAATTAGTTTCAACTAATTAATATAAATTATTATATTTATTACCTGTTTATTATGGCAGACACTATTTAAATTATTAGTTTATTACTCGTTTAATTATATAAAAGCTACTTCTAAACTAGAGATATAATTTATTATCTATTTCCTATTTAAGTATTTTTTATAATAATTTTGTTATAAAATTAATAAAATTAAATTAATAACAAGTGCATAAATTTTAAAAATCATATATATGATTTTGTAGTATATTTTAATATACCTTGTATAGTAAGTTTATTTAGTCAATTATTTTTTTTTTGTATGAAAAATAAGATGTAACCATATGGGTGAAATTTTCTAATTTTATACCTTTTATTATGCATAAAAGTTTTTTAAACTAATTATATGCAAGATTTGGATTGATAACTGAGATTAAAAGCGAATTATTATAAAATTTTCTTATGAAATACTTATTAGTTTTTTACATAGTTTACTTTATCAGTTTTTATATAGTTTTTTTATTGTAATTTAGACTATCACATTTAATTTTAATAATCACAATGCTTTGACTAGAAATTTTTACTTATATGCTTATATTCTTGATTTATTTCAAATTGTCAATTTATTTTAATGTTAAAAATATAAGTTTTTATGGCTATAAGAGTAAAATCTGAATTTCAAGAATGTATAAAAGATTAGTGATATCATAAATTTGAATATTTTTATGATATATACTGGTTTTATTATGATTATATCAGTCATAGAACATGTCCAACTGAGTGTTGTTACTTATAAATTAAATAAGTTGATTTACTCAAATTTATATATAAATTTATGCAAAAAAATTATTTAAATTAAATTTATTTAAAAATATACATATAAACCTTTCTTTAAATTTTAAATATATATTCTTTAGCATTTAATACTCTTTTGTTTAAAATTTTAGCTCTTAGTTTATAAGTAGGGGGATGGGAATCTTCCACTAAAGTTGATCAATTCTTTACTATGTTCTTTAAGTAACATAACCCATGCAATAATATAAACAATATGATTGGTCAAAAGATTGAAGAAGAGTTTACTAAATAAAGGTTTCTTCCAGTTTTAAGTAAAGTTGTAGAGGAGGCTTTTCTGATTCTAATGGTGGTTAGATCATTAAAATTGGCTTGGTGGATCCCAAGATACTTGGGGTCAAAGAAGAGCATTGTTATACAAAGTATTATAGTGCTATAATGCTTTGTATAACAGTGAATTTGCAGATCCTTGTGTTCTCTTCTTTGACCCAAAGTATCTTGGGATCCATCAAGCCAATTTTAATGATCTAACTACCATTAGAATTAGAAAAGCCTCCTCTACAACTTTATTTAAGGCTGGAAGAAACCTTTACTTAGTAAACTCTTCTTCAATCTTTTGACCAATCATATTGTTTATATTATTACATGGGTTATGTTACTTAAAGAACATAGTAAAGAATTGATCAACTTTAGTGGAAGATTCCCATCCCCCTACTTATAAACTAAGAGCTAAAATTTTAAACAAAAGAGTATTAAATGCTAAAGAATATATATTTAAAATTTAAAGAAAGGTTTATATGTATATTTTTAAATAAATTTAATTTAAATGATTTTTTTGCATAAATTTATATATAAATTTGGATAAATCAACTTATTTAATTTATAAGTAATAATATTTGGGACCCCTGTAATAGGACATGTCCTATGACTGATATCAGATCATACAGAATTACTTTTAAAATAAGTATTTTAGAAATTGCAGAGAAACTGAATAGTTGGATGACCAAATTATATTGTATAAGAGTGTAAAATATTTACCATAAAAGCCTACTTGCATGCTAATTAATTCTGCACATTATTTCAAATATACCAATATAAGTTATTTCGAAATAAGATTTTCTAAATTCAATATAGTCAACCTTCAATAAATATATATTGTTAAGTAAAGGTTCATTTTTAAAATATTTATTATGAAGAATAATCAGAAAGGTCAAACACTATATCATATAACAATCGCCCAGCCTAGGTTTTAGAGTTGGTTTAAAGTTAGAGTAGGGTTAGTTTAGGCTAGTTTGTTTAGTTTTGATAAACAATAATAAGTGATTATCAATTACTAAGTTTAGTGTTCTTTAAGTGTTCTGAATAATCTACATATAATACTAAACAATTATATAAATTATGTGCACTTATCATTTTAGGAAAAGTTTATATAAAGTGCCCTTATAGAGTATATATATATAAATATTGACTGTGTATCATTTATCCAATAGTAAATTATGTGTTATATTAGAATATGTAATTCCTATGATTAGTGTTGGCATTGGACATATATCTAATGATTTTGAAAACGATTAGATATATAAAGTTTTATATATTCAATATTTTTTTAAATTATTAGACATATGTTCAATACCAATACTGCCTATGAGCACTAATACTATATAAGTTACTTTTGTAAACCTGATTTTTAAAATAATGCCCATGAGTGCATATATAGTATTTTTAAAACATACTATACTGACCTAGCTATCAATATTGTAAAATTTGTAGATCAAAAGAAGAAATTACTACTATACTTATAGTCTGTTATTATAACATTCAAAATAAAGAATAAGATCTCTATTATTCACTGTGGAGAAACAAGCTAGTAAATATCCTATTTGTAATTTACTTTATGTATTAGTATTTCAAGAAGAAACTTATTTAATAATAGACGAATATGAAAAAGCACTTGCAGATTTAAATGAGTTAATGCTAAATTTAAAATATCAGACCCAAGAATGCTTGGAATTTGAGAAGTTGCTTATTTCTTAATGCAAAAAAATAAATAGAGCTTATACACTTTTAAGTTGATTTCTTATTTTATTGAATTAGTAGCAATGATTATAATAGCAAATGTATTTAAAATAAGTCATTTCTTTATATTTTATTAAATTAGTACTATAAATATGTTCTAAAATATAACAAAAAATTTTTGCTGCTCTTTAAGTTATTCTATCTCACAAGATTATAAATTACCTGTTATTTCTTATTATTGAATTAATTTAACTAGAAAGTTAAAATAATTTGTTAATCAAAGTATTCAAAAGCAATGTATATACATATTATTATTTTATTAGTTTATTGTTAGTGCTGATTTGGTTGATGAACAATCTTTTATTCAAGTTGATTTAGTCATTATTATTTATTAATCAAAATATTTAAAATAATCTATTATTAATTTCTTATTTATAGTTCTTATAACTTGATTTTTGAAAAATTTATATACAAGATATTAATTACAAATTTTAGTCTTATCTGAACGCAAAGTTTTTTTGGTGGTGTATTTGCAAAGCACATCTGCTAAAGGCTTTTCTATCAATCCAGTCTTTGATTTAAAATAAAAAAAAAGAATAATCAACATGTGAATTACAATATGGCAAATTACTAGAAGTATTCAAATATTCAATATATGGATATTAATTCAAGAGTTTATATTTGAGTAAAACCCTATTTAAACACAAAAAAGTTTGCAAACTTCAAATCAAACTTATTATAATATTTGAGTTTGGTTTGAATTTGATTATTTTTTATTTAAATTTGGATTTGAGTTTAAACTTTATAAAATTTATAGTTTGAGTTTGATTTGGGGCTTGATCAAACTCAGATCAAACAATGGAATCCCATCTGTTGGGTTAAATAATTCAAATCCTTATTATACTAGTTATTCTGGTTTTTTGCAATACTCTTTTCACTATAATATCTACTCGCTTCAATTTTGCGGGCACCAACTACTGCTTCTTAAAGGTTTTGAGGATTAGCCACACTTAATCAAGAAGCTATCTTTGGCTTCAAACCCCCAGAAATATACACACCACATATGGTTAAGAAAGGTAGTTTTTGAAATCTACCTGCCACAACAGCCTTTTAAGATTATAGATATAGATATCTACTCATTTGATGTCTCATTGAGTTAGAGTATTCAAGTCCATTTGCCACTGGTGATAGCATTCAGGAGTAGCAAAGTAATGTAGAAAGTGAGAAACAAAGCTCCTATCTCTATTATTTTGGTATTCCAATATCAAAGAGTTCTTTTTACTTTATCATACTACTATGTAAATAGCCTGAAGCTATTTTTACTTTTCTTTTACAGGCCAATTATTCACATTTGCTGCTCACTCAAATGCCTCTACCCATTCTAGAGAGTCCTCATTCTCATCTTCTCGAAAAGGATTGACCTATACCAAATTAGTTTTCCACAATGGTGGACAGGCAACATCAATGACCCAGCTAAGACATCATGAAAAGCATTTGCAATTTCTTGCAATATTGCATACAATGGCTCAGAGGCTAGTGAATTATTTTGACCATCATTGGTATAATATCTTGGTAGGTCAGCAATAGGAGTACAACTTCTATCCAGTGTTGGAAATTGTATGTTTACAGTGTTCACATGAATATATATTTTTTTAAAAAACTAAAGTTTTTCCTTTATATTCATATTGTAAACATAGAAAATAATATTTGTAAACATAGAAATTTTTTTGAATTTCTAACACTGCTTCTATCGCTCCTAGGAGAGTTTTGACCTGGGTGTTCTGCCTCATGAGGGGCAGCTTCAATGATCCTAATCTCATAGTTATTAGAAACAATGTTTGCTTCTGCTCCATTATTGTCATTTAAATTTTGAAGTTATTATTGCTTTTACTACAGTTTCTTGTAAAAAAAACTACTGGGTTAAGAAAAAAATTTCCGAGACAATGTTTACAGGTCTCACTACATCTTCAAAAAAAAAAAATTTTTAAGAAAATATATGTTGAGTGAAACAACAATGGAAGAGAACTATTATTCTTAAAGGGGAGATAAGATATTTTTTTTGCAATCTCACAGTCACCACCACAATTGTTATAGGCTAGAGATATGACTGATGTGAAGTCTACAACTCACCAAACTATCACATATACACAATACCAAACCAAATAGAAGAGGTGAAAGAGATTTGGCAGGATAAGACTTTTGGATGAATTTTTATGAATATGAAGTTTTAAAAATGAATTTCTTAAGCAAGCAAAGGTATCAATATTTATAGAACAAAGTTTAATTTATTTTATTAAACTCATACTGTTTTGCCTTTTCAACTGGGGTGAACTACATAGCTATTTATATATAAATTTCATAAAAAAGATGAAAGAATAAAGAAGAAAAGAACTATAACTCCTTATCACATTATTCATATTTATTCTTAGGATCATTTGGCCTTTACTTATGTGACTGCAAACATTTATTGCACATGGCCACATGATTTACTAGATTTATTACTATTTTTATTTGCTTTCCTGGCAAAGTCACTGCCTTATTTATCCTTTTTGGGCAATGTTTGGTCATTTTTTTGTCCAGGTGTTTATCCCCTGGTTCACTCCTTACGCCTCAACCAGGAACTCCAATATACCATGGTCTTGGGACCATCTTGATACAGATCTCATCTTCAATATGGCCCTGTTGTCTAAAGATTTCTGTACAATTTTTTGTCACTTTTATCTACAGTTGATGGAGGCTTCTTTACAGGCTTGGCTCTATTTTGCCTCAAGGCTTATCCAATGTTTAAGTTTCTTCAATGAAAAGATAAGAGGGTTTTTTAGTTCTTTTTTTTTTTTGTTTTATATTTTCACCTCCTTTTTCCATTTCTCATGACATCACGAGATCGTCAATTTTACCGGTAACAATGCCCTGTGATCTTGATATAGTGACCAGGGTATAATATACATTGTTTATGACTCAGCCTACTTTCTTCAATATATAGGGTAGGACTGATACGAGCATACATGTTGGCAAAACTATAAATTCTTGAAATCCCACCCAAATCCCAAAATCCAAAATATAATAAAATTGCCCCAAATCCCAAACTCCAACCCAAATAGAATAAAATTCGTCCCATTCCCAAATCCCTATAGTTTTGCCAGCAAGTATAGTTCGAGTATGAGATGCTGTTGGCGCAAAATTTTGTGGTCCTGTGATTTTTATTAAATTCAATTGTAAGATCAGCGTGTATTATACAAATGCAAAGTAAAAATTAAAGGCGAGAAAAAAAGGAATATTAAATTCGCAAAAAAAAATTAGCCTTTTACTAAATAAAAATTTTGGGCACAAAAATTTTTTCTACTTTATATTAATGCAAACATTAATTTTTAGGCAAAAATTAATGAGATCATTGTTGTTTAATTAGTCACAGGACTGCGCCATCACTATTTCACTCCCGATTCAGTGTTAAAATAAAGGTCACACAAACCACAGATAATATTGTCCTAAATACTAAATTAAATAAACTCTAGCTTTAACCGAGGCATGGAATGAATTAGTTTCGAGTGATCAGAGATTTTGGAACTCTGGACTACAACAATTTATGAAATTTAAAATTTTACGATTTCAGCTGCAAAGGAGTTAAAATCGGGCAGATCACGCGACTTAACGGTTTTCACATATACGTACGGTAGCCCTCCCCCCTCGTGATTTTTATCCAATTATGATGTTAAGGTTAGGATTATGTTAAGTTAGTGTTAGGTCACGATAATGTTTTTGTGGGAGATCTACAGGCGTTTTATTTCTGTATTTCACACTTCAGCTTCATCGGGGTGATCCGGGTTTCACGAACTTTATCGCTATTGCGGACTCCATTTTTGATTTTTGGCAACGTTTCACAACTTTTCTGAAGCCATAAATGTACGCACGTACGTACGAACAGTACATGTAGTAATTTTTCAATATGATATCATTACCGAATGAATGCTACTATTCGATATTTAATAACCTCCGACATAATCATAAAAGCCTGTTTTCATGTTCGCTTGTAAACCGTCAATGGTGTAGAATTACTATACCAATTTTGTGGAGTGAACCGGAACATCATTTTAAAAATTCAAGACTTATAAGAATATTTCTTATATCGTTAAATGCAGAGGAGCAATCTCTATTAACTCCTTTTGAAATTACCATTCCAAGTCATCCAAAACCACTATTTGAATATACAAGTTATATCACATCCGTTAACAATGATTTTTATGGTGGTGTTAGTGATTGGCTTAATTGTAAAAAGTACGACGAAAGACATGAGCTTGAAAATGCTATTATATGTTCTTTAATCGCAATGTTTCTACGAACTAGTAAGAATCTTAAACATTTAAGTCTTAATGGACTTATTTGCAACCAAATAATATTTGAAAAACTTTATGAGAACACTACTATTACCTCAATGAATTTATATAAAATCAAAGATGGTTTTAAGCCTAAGGCAATGGATGCATTAGTAAATATCCTTTATACGAACTATTCTTTGACTTCCTTAAGTCTTGAATCTAATAAATTTGGATCTGAAGGAGTGAAAATATTATTAAAGTCTCTTTATAAAAACGCTGTTATAAATTCTTTAAATCTTAGTTATAATCATATTGGTAATGAAGAGGGGAAGGAACTAGCGAAGGTTCTTAGCAAGAACAATGTCTTGAAATACTTGAATCTTTATTCGAATAATCTTGGATCAGAAGGAGGAAGAGCATTAGCTAATGCACTTTGCAAAAACTCCACATTGATTTCTTTAAATCTTGGTTCTAATTACCTTGGGTCAGAAGGAGGGAAAACATTAGCAGACGTACTTTGCAAAAACATCACATTAACTTCTTTGGATCTTAGTAAAAATCATTTTGGATCAGAAGGTGGAAAAATGTTAGCTGATGCACTTTGCAAAAACATCACATTGACTTCTCTGGATCTTAGTACCAATAATTTTGGATCAGAAGGAGGAAAAGCATTAGCTGATGCACTTTGTAAAAACATCACATTAACTTCTCTGGGTCTTAGTAACAATGATTTTGGATCAGAAGGGGGAAAAGCATTATCTGATGCACTTTGCACAAACACCTCGCTGACTTCTTTGAATCTTGCTGACAATCTTCTTGAATCGGAAGTAGGAATAGCATTAGCAGATGCGCTTTGTAACAACACCTCACTAACTTCTTTGAATCTTCAATGTAATAATCTTGGATTAGATGGAGGATATGCTATAGCAAGTGCACTTTGCAAGAATAACACGCTAAAAAATTTAGATCTTCGAAACAATAATCTTAGAGGATACGCATTATTGGAAGCATTTTGCAAGAACACCATGCTAAAAAATTTATATCTTCGAGGCACTGATCTTGAAAGAGGAGAAGTAGTAGATCTACTTTCCAAGAACACCGCGTTAACCTCTTTGAACCTTCGTTCGAATGGACTTGAATTAAAAGAAGGAAAGGTATTAGCAGATGCACTTTGTAAGATCACCACAATTACTTCTTTGGATCTTGCTGATAATGAGCTTGGAGCAGAAGGAGTAAAAGCATTAGCAGATGCACTCTGCAAGAACTCCACGCTGACTTCTTTGAATCTTCATTATAATAAACTTGGACCAAAAGGAGGAAAAGCATTAGCTGATGCATTTTGCAAAAACATCACATTAACTTCTCTGGATCTTAGTAACAATAATTTTGGATCAGACGGAGGAAAAGCATTAGCTGATGCACTTTGCACAAACACCTCACTGACTTCTTTGAATCTTGCTGATAATCTTCTTGGGTCGGAAGTAGGAGTAGCATTAGCAGATGCGCTTTGTTACAACACCTCACTAACTTCCTTGAATCTTCAATGTAATAATCTTGGATTAGATGGAGCGTATGCTATAGCAAGTGCACTTTGCAAGAATAACACGCTAAAAAATTTAGATCTTCGGAATAATAATCTCAGAGGGTACTCATTATTAGAAGCACTTTGCAAGAACACCATGCTAAAAAATTTCTATCTTCGAGACACTGACCTTGAAAGAGAAGAAGTATTAGTAGATCCACTTTCTAAAAACACCGCGTTGACTTATTTGAATCTTCGTTCGAATGGACTTGAATCAAAAGATGGAAAAGTATTAGCAGATGCACTTTGTAAATTCACCACTTTTACTTCTTTGGATCTTGCTGATAATAGACTTGGACCAGAAGGAGGAAAATCATTAGCAGATGCACTTTGCAAGAACTCCACGCTAACTTTTTTAAATCTTAAAAATAATGATCTCAGATCACAAGGAGGAAAGGCATTAGCGAATGCAATTTACAAGAACTCAACGCTAATTTATTTGAACCTTGAATTTAATTATCTTGAATCGGAAGGAGGAAAAGCATTAGCAGATGCACTTTCCAAGAACACCGCGTTGACTTATTTGAATCTTTCTAATAATAAACTTGAATCAAAAGAAGGAAAAGCATTAGCTGATGCACTTTGCAAGAACTCCACGCTGACTTCTTTGAATCTTTATTTTAATAAACTTGGATCAGAAGGAGGAAAAGTGTTAGCAGATGCATTTTGCAAAAACTCCACGCTGATTTCTTTGAATCTTCGATATAATGATCTTGGACCAGAAGGAGGAAAAGCATTAGCAAATGCACTTTGCAAGAACTCCATGTTAACTTCTTTGAACCTTCATTATAATAGACTTGGATCAGAAGGAGGAAAAGCATTAGCAAATGCACTTCGCAAGAACTCCACGCTAACTTCTTTGAATCTTAATGGTAATCATATTGGATCAGAAGGAGGAAAAGCATTAGCAAATGCACTTTGCAAGAACATCTCGCTGACTTCTCTAAAACTTGGTATGAATGATATTGGATCAGAAGGAGGAAAAGCATTGGCTGATGCGCTTTGCAAGAACTCCACGCTGACTTCTTTGAATCTTTGTTTTAATAAACTTGGATCAGAAGGAGGGAAAGCATTGGCTGATGCACTTCACAAAAACTCCACGCTGACTTCTTTGAATCTTCGATATAATAATCTTGGATCAGAAGGAGGAAAAGCATTTGCAGATGCACTTTGCAAGAACTCTACGCTTACTTATTTGAATCTCTATTTTAATGATCTTGGATCAGAAGGAGGAAAAGCATTAGCGGACGCACTTTGCAAGAATAACACGCTTACTTCTTTAAATCTTTGGAATAACAATCTTGGTTCAGGAGGAGGAGAAGCATTAGCTGATGCACTTTGCAAAAACTCCACGCTGACTTCTTTGAACCTTCATTATAATAATCTTGGATCGGAAGGAGGAAAAGCATTAGCAAATGCACTTTGCAAGAACTCCACGTTGACTTCTTTGAATCTTGGCCATAATTATCTTGGATCAGAAGGAGGAAAAGCATTAGCAAATGCACTTTTCAAGAACATTTCGCTGACTTCTCTGGAACTTGGTGTGAATTATATTGGTTCAGAAGGAGGAAAAGCATTAGCTAATGCACTTTGCAGGAACACCACACTGACTTATTTGAATCTTTCTGATAATGAACTTGGATCAGAAGTAGGAAAAGCATTAGCTGATGCGCTTTGCATGAACACCACGCTGACTTATTTGAATCTTTTTAATAACCAACTTGGATCAGAAGGAGGAAAATCATTAGCTGATGCACTTTGCAAAAACACTACGTTAAAAGATTTGAACCTTATTAGAAATCATCTTGCTATTAAATTAACGACATATAATCCAAATCTGAAATTAGAACAATAGATTAATATGTATATAAAATAGAGTATAGTTTTCGTGAATCTTACTTAAATAATAAAAAATTCCAATTATTTAAATGTTTAAATTGTTAACACATCAAAACGAAAATAAAATTTTTTAATCAAGTTTTTATTTTGTCTTTTGGCACTTACAAAAAACTTTATTTTATTTAAACGTTTAGGTTATTTATGATACGGAGTTGATTTAATTAGAACTTGTGGGTACATATAAGCAAATATATACAGTATCCCTTACTCGTAAGCCGAATTGCCGGTAGATAGTGATTGTCAGGAAAAATAATTTATGTTACCTTACAAATTATAATTTACAAATAAAATACGTAATATCTTTCATATACTTTTTTGCTTATCGACAAAATACGTAATATTATATTATGCAATTTCCTTTATATAATTTAATATAAAATACATCACGATTGACTTGAGTTACTTTCAATCGATGGAGATTAAAAAATAACTGTCGTCAGAAATGACGCGTACCGCATTTTCGCGAAATAACGCACCGGGGTGTAATTTCAAATTTCGGGCCATAACTCTAAATAACGCCCCGGCCTGTTATTTCGCGAAAATACGGTAACATATGATTACAAAATTTCTTTTTACAAAATTTAAGTAATCAAAATGGCATATCAGATATTTAAATTTGTAATATCAGTGTTTAATAAATTTTTACTTATTTCACCGATTACAAAGTAACTAACGTACGTTATTTTAAATTCGAAGCAACATAGATTGAAAAATGACGCGAAACATATACGCATGTAAGTCTTCATACAGTATAATATAAATACATAACATCATATGACATCAGAAGTAATGCTAAAGAAATCGAAAATTAGAAATCATCGATATCTTTTTTTATTTTGATCTGTAAATTCAAATTTTATTATTTTACACTAATAAAAATGAAATCGATTTGATAAAAAATTCACATTGACTAAATATAAAGTATTTTAAAACTATTTGATATTTTACAAAAAAAATATAATGTTGATACAGTATCTAATGCCACCAAATTTTACCCAATTGATTTGTCTTTATTGAATTATGAAAATAATTCTAGATAGTGTAGTAGAATTTTATTTCAGCTCGCTTGATGTAATTACACCAACCCGGAAAGTCAGATCTAATCCAAAGTCCCACAATATCACCAGGTTGCAGACTTTGTACAAGTGGATGATCCGAAAAGAACTCCTGTTTATGTACTTGCCAATTCTTATCTGCATGTTTGTTTGTATAAACCCTAAATCGTGTTTTCGGCTGCTTTTCAATAGCTTCGTAGTTAATTAATTGATCCTGCAGATTGTTGTTTTGCTTTGAGGTAATAATAGAAATTTCTCCCCATGTCCACGAATTATTGTATGTACCGTTGTCCTGAGGATAAGATGACCATCCTTGATCGTGAGATTCACATGTAATTACAATCTCCTTGCATTTTGGTATTACAGTATCATTAGATGTTGGTGATGTCGGTAATGATCCGGTAAGGTATAATGAATCCAAGTATGTCCCGTTATATTGTTCATTTCTATTATATGTGACAGAAAGCAACTCTTCTGTAAAATCGAACTTAACATCTATAATTTTATAATTATAAAAAAATAATTATTAGTACACGTGATAAGAGCTAGTAAAGAAATTCATATTTAATTCAACTCACGATTTGCCCTTCCATCGTTAATACCAAGATGATTATCACTAGTCCTCAAAGGCTCCGAAATGAGGTTTCTATGAAGAGCTTCTACAATCAATTTTCCTTCTTCAGATCCGAGATTATCAAAACAAATGTTTAAGGTTTTAATAGCGGTGCTTCTATATAAAACTTCTACTAAAACCTTCATTATTTTGTCATGAACAGTCTCATAAAAACCTACAAACTTGAGGTTTTCACTTTTTCGTAGAAGCATTGAAATTAATGAAGATTTTACTACCCTAATAATATTCTCATCATGCTTAGAATAGTAAGTTACATCACGAATACCACGTCCTTCATCATCAAGCCAATTTGTAATTCCTTCACAAAGATTATAATCAACAATAGATGTAGCGTGTTCTGTGTAATCAAATAATGGTTTTGAATCATTAGGGAAAATTATTTCAAATGGAATTAATTGAGCTTGTTCTTCGGCATTTAATGCCAAAAGGTATATTTTTATAATCCTTGCATCTCTAAAATCATTTAGTGGTTTACTCCATAATATTGGTACAATATTTCTACACCATTGACGGTTTACAAGAAGGCATGAAAATAAACTTTTATAACTATTTTGAAAGTTATTGAATATTTCAGAAAGACATTCGTTTGGTAACGCTATCATCTTGAATTTTTGATATTACAGTAGAATGATATTGATACAAACTACATCATATTTATAGTTTTTTGGCTAAAAATATCATGTCATATCGCAACTGATGATCAAGGAATTACGTATTTAATGTGTAAAATATATACGTAAATCCTATTGTTTTATACTGCGGTTGTGGCGTATACAACATTTTATGAAACGATTAGAGATGGCTGATGTGCATGATGAAATTACGTAATATGATTTTTGAATTTTTATACGTAGTTTCCATCAAAATATACTTTATCCAATAAAATTTTCAGCTTTATGTAATTGTAATTGTCAAAATCATAGATCGTTTATATTAATATTAAATATATACAATATTGTCAACTTATATATTTCTTTAATTCAATAATTTTTATTACGATCAATATATTAATAAATTTATCAAAAAAAAAGGATTGAAAATTTTTGGAAAATGAATTATTCATTAAAACACATCCGATGTTTAGAATTCTTTAGTGGAATAGGCGGCCTTGTAACTATAATAATTTTCTCTTGTCTATTTACAGTAAATATTAGTTCAATTTTTTTTCTATATATAAATTTTTCATAGCATTATTCTTTTAATCTCGCATGTCCTCTTGGAGAAGTTGTTGCTAGCTTCGATATAAATATCATAGCGAATGCTGCATACAAACATAATTTTGGAAAAAATCCAGTGACGGTATTTCTTGTCAAATCATAAAGTTTCCAAATTTATTATTTTTTATTATTTGGTTTAAATTTAATTTTTTTTTTTTTTTTTTTTTTTTTTTTTTTTTTTTTTTTTTTTTTTAATGATTTATTTTTTTTTTTTTTTTTTTTTTTTTTTGTTTGTTTTATATTTTTTTTTTATTTTTTTTTTTTTTTTTTAAGAAAGGAATCGATTTTTTAAGCATTGATGATATTGAGAGATATGATGCAAATTGTTGGTTAATGAGTCCACCATGTCAACCATATACCCGTGGTGGAAAAGGACTAGATGATCAAGATCCGAGAGCAAAAGGGTTGCTTCATTTGATTGATATTTTGGCTAAATTATCTAATCCTCCAAATTACATATTTCTTGAAAATGTATTGAATTTTGAGGTATTTATACATGTATTGTATTTATTGTCTTTTAAAGATTTTTTTTATTTTATATGCGTGTATTTGAATTTAGAAATCAAGATCTCGGGAGAAACTAATTAGACAATTATGTCAGATGAATTATGAAATTCATGAATGTTTATTAACTCCTTTGCAATTTGGTATTCCAAATGATCGATTGAGATATTATCTAATTGCACGAAAATTACAAGAGTTTAGCAAACTGGAGAAAGCGATTATGCCACAGAAATACTTTGAACAAGCGACTATACATGCTTCTTGGCCATTTGAATGTATGTTGAATAACAAAGACAATAACAAATGTCATCACTGGAAGCAGCAACAGGACTGGCAACTTTCGGAATTTGATATTCCTGAATTGAGCAATTATATCGAAAATATCTTGGATGAAAAAGAATTAAATAAATATTTAGTTCCTGAAAAGTATATTTTGAAAAGCTATAATTTTAAATTTGGTGTGTATACAGTATAAACAATTTGAACAATTTGACACATTAATATGTTCTTACAGTATACAATATTCTTTTTACAGATATTGTAAGGCCAACCGATAAAAGATGTTCATGCTTTACAAAAGTATAATCATAATATTGCAATTGCTATATGAATTTAAGCTATAAAATTTATTTTAAAATATTTTTTTAAATATTAATAGTCTTACGGTAGTCATCATATATTTGGAAGTGGTTCACTTATACAAACCAAAAATTTAGAGGTATCTTAATATATAGATTATATTTTATAATTATTTTATAATTACGTATTAAAATCAAATGCTTTTTTTTTTTACAGTTTACGGATTACAATTTTGAAAATCCCAAATCATTGCTTGAACTTGGATTAAGATTTTTTACGCCAACAGAAATTGCAAAATTACATGCATTTCCTTTAAAATCTCACCTGTCATCAAATTCAAGTAGAAAAAATGAAAATGTAATTGATTCTATTGATAATTATACTCCAAAATTGTATAATTGTTTTGAATTAATGCAAACATCAAATTATTTGGAATTTCCTGATGATATTAGTATAATTCAGAAATATAGATTATTGGGAAATGGTTTAAATATATTTGTTGTTTCAGAGTTGTTAAGATGTGTTTTATTTAGTGATGTTAAAAAATAAATTTCTTAAATTAGCATCTTTCATTCAATGCATTTGGAAAGTAATAGTTAATAAGATTTCTCTTTACTATTTACAATTTAAAAGTTCAAAATTTGATAACATTTATAAATAATTAATTAATCTAAAAATTTAAACTGCTATATTTATTGTTTTTAGAAAGTTTTTCACTTATTGTAAATACATTCAAGTATTTTTAGCTTAACTAAATTTAATTTTCTATATTGAATTTTAAAAGCAAAGATGCTACTGTCAAGACGACGGGTCAGACATTTGTTTAACATAGCCGATAGTAAATAGTAAAAATAATAAGCGAAGAAATTTTTTTGAAAGTGTTGTGCATGAAAAAACAAAAAAAGTATATTAACGATTGAGTCCAATTCCAAGCTCTATCTTTTTTTATTCTTAATTGATTGCCAAAGCGGATTCTTCCCGATTTCTTGCCGATTTCTTGGGCTCCGATTCGAGCCTTTTGTCACGTTTTCGGGCCTCGTGACGTCGAATTCGGCGGGTTTGCCACTAACAGTAGTAGTAGTAAGATGTATCAGGTAATATTTTGAAGCCATACACAGCCATAAGCTTAATCATAAGGATTCGCATAAAAACTTGATAGAATCTTGTAATATTTTATTAATGACGGTTTGCAAAAGTTGTGACCCTGTGTGATTTCGTACCGATGACAGTGGAAAATTTGATCGATCAATAACGTCTATATTTTATTTGGAATATTTAAGAATCGGATTCATTATGATCTGCAAACCGCTATAATACAGTATAAGCGATAATACAGAATTCAACCAAAATGATTCTAAATCAACATACTAAAATTTAGACCGATAGTCTTGCATTTATTTAGCAACATATGACACAAATCGAAAATCAATCGAATAATTGGTTTAGGGTATTCTCAAGCACAAGCATTATAACATAATTTTAGCTATTGTCATAACATTTTGAATAAAGTCAATAATACGAATGACGACATTATTAAGATACTGTATGCTCAAATACTAATATTCCTGTGGTTTTCTAATAAATAAAGGCTTCTGAAAGAATTTAAAAAATTTATCGAATATTTTACAAAAATGTGTGTCGATAATGAAAATTCATAATAAAAGTGTGAAAACACTTGGCAATACTTTATTCACTTTAGTTTTGATATGTCAGCGCAAAAAAAGGTGGTTCGGGACAAAAAGTTTTTTTGACTGAAATAATAAACTCACCGATCAGTTTTTACTTTTAAAATTTTTTATTACATATAATAAACTATCTTACTTATTTTAATGACAGGCTCGATTGATCGATTAAAAATACTTTCCGTTAATTAAAATTTAATTCCCGACACAATTTCGACATACTTTGGCCCATTAATTGAGGCGCTTGAGGACGCCCTTAGTTGACGACTAATCTGTTGAAATTTTGAAAAAAAATCTACCAATTGATTGAAAACTTTTTGCCAACTTACAATTAAAAATGGATTGAAAATTGAATAATCGTTTAGTTGACAATTAATTGATTAAAAATTTGAAACAACCAACTAATCGATTGAAAAAATTCTGTCAATTTGTTATCATTACTAATACTAATAATTAAAAAGCTACCGATCAGTATGGCAGATTAATATAGTGCAGGCGAATTTTAAAAGTAATAATGTATAACACCAGATCAGTATAGTATATTGATTTTAAACATCGGCCTGTATTATACAGCCATACTGTATAGTACTTACCTGTATAATCTTGTACCGAAATATTTTGCGCACTGTCACTATGTTTCTGGATGTTATAATTATAGTACAACAAAATAACTTCAAGTTTACATATGTTTTATTCAACAGTTCATTATTTGCAATGCACGGAGGAATTAGAGTTCGAATTCCTTAAAAGTGTATTGTGAAAATGTATTTGATTTCATTTCTAGTGTGCAACATACCCTGTGACTACAAAGTGTCTAGACTCTGGCCAATCAAATCAATCAACATGAATCACTTCCAAACTTGAGACCATATCACCATATTTTGATCGTGAGCATGTTTTTTCTTGACAAGTATAAAAAGCAATCATTTTCAATAATAATATCTTATCGCTTTTTTTTTTTTGTTTATCATTATTAAAATTCATTTTTCACATTTTATGAGAATTCAAAAACGAAATTTTTAATTAAAAAAAATAGATGAAATTATTGTGCTCGTCGAATAATATCATTACAACCCATTTTTCCATCAAAAAAACTTTCTAAGAATATTGATTTATTTTCCTTTATTTTATAATTTCACCCGAACTTAATTTTATTGAACAATATTGAGTTCAGTAAAACACATTATTCATGCACGTGATCATTGTGATTATACATTGGCAGGTTTAAAAAATAAATTTCACATTCTCATCGTCGAATACTGGATATTTAAAAATTAGTTAATAATATGGTAATATTATGGTAGAAAAGAGCAGCTTAACTACGCCTAGCTCGAAAACACGGTCACGCCTAATGTAGCGAAAATACTTTTACGAACTTGAATCAAGTGCACTAAACTCAAAGGTAGTTATTTAAATAATATCGCATTTAATAAAGATTATTACGAAATTCAAATTATTTTTATTAGTAAAAAAATTAAATAAAGGTATTCTCAAGCACCTTAATCAACCGTTCGGAACGGGTCTGAGGGTAAATTATTATTAATAATTGACGAATCAATTGTATTGATTATTCCAATAAATAAAACACATAATGAAAATTTAATACGTCAGAAAAAAAATCTTTATTGGTTCCTTTTTTTATCATAGAGTTGCGTTTATTAGTCGAAATTTTCATTGATTGATTAGAAAAATAATTGTTCAAGTACTTCACTCCTTTTACATTTATGGATTTTTTTTTCAACAGCAAATTGAAGAACAAGGAGATTTAGGTCGCTCTCAAGCGTCAATCTCAATGTGATTAGCAAGTGATCGTAATAGTGCTCAAGCATAATTATATTTACAAA